>VDFB02374258.1:0-45808 GCA_007258455.2 Sequoia sempervirens
CTTTTACATTACCTTTGCATTTCTAACATTCCTGATTCCTAGTACTTGGATTACAAAGTACTCTTCCAAAAAGATTTCTCTTTTCTTTTCACTTCTGGTGAACTTTCCAACTAGCTAGCACCTGCCATAAGTGTTAATTTTCACTTGGGGTCCCCAAGTCTTAGAGTCTTGGGGTGTGTAATGAGACCACACAATTGATAGGCCCAAAGAGAGGGATTTAACTATAGATGCCAGTCAGGACTAGCTTCATTGACCATTTTCTTTAGGATCTTCAGAATGGTCTTGTTCATAGCCTCAACTTGTCCATTTCCTTGGGGGTAATACGGGGTAAAGAATCAATGTTGGATGTTGAATCTTTGACATAACTCTTTCACATCTTGATTCTTGAAGGGTTTTTTGTTGTTTGAGATAAGGTAGTTTAGGATAAACTTAGCAATTTTCTTTCATATTATGTAGGTCATAGGAATGGCTTCAACCCACTTGGTAAAGTACTCAGTGGATATTATGATGAACTTGTGGCCATTAGATGAATTTGGAGTGATCTTTCCTATGAGTTCAACCCCCATTGCAAGAAAGGCCAAGGTGTGACCATTGGTTGTAATTACTGAGCTAGAGCACGGATCAAATCTCCATGCTGTTGACACTAGACACACTTCTGCACATACTGATGAGCTTCTCTTTCCATGTGGTTGGTCAGTAGTACCCCGTCCTCAATAGCTTCTTAACTAAAGTCATACCACTAGAATGGGAACCACATATTCCATCGTTTACTTTTGTTAAAGTAGTCACGACTTCCATTTGATTAAGACATCATAGTAATGTCCCCTCGATGCTTCGATGGTAAAGGGTATCACCTAGGATCATGAATTAGGATGCCTTTTTAACAATGGTCCTTTTAAGTTTGGAGGTGATATTGGATGGGAGGGTTCCTCTTCTTAGCTAGGTAAAGATTCCATGATACCAAAGAGATCTAGGACCAACAATGACATAGAAGAATTCTGATTCAGAGATTTTGAAAGCTGGTATGAGAAGTTGTTCTACCAAGAATTCACATTGCACGACGTTGTTTGGCATGTCTAATAGTGACCCAATCATTTCCATAACATCTGCTACTCGGTTATTCATGTGAGGAATCTACTCAAAATTTATATCTATGAAAAGGTCCTTGATACTCTCTACCATCTTCTTGTAAGGAGTAAGCTTTTCATCCTTAGTTTGGTAGTCATCATTGACTTGGTTGATAACCAACTATGAGTCTCCATAGACTTTTATTTCTTATATCTTCCATTGAGTTGCTATCCTTAGACCTGTGATTGGGGATTCATCCTCATCAATGTTGTTGGTACATGGAAATGATAACCTATATGACTTTAGGATGCAATTTCCTTGAGGGGTGATGAAAAGAATACCCGCTGCTGATCCATGTACATTTTCCACTGATTTGTGAGATTGACAAGGAACACTGATTCATTAGGGAATTCATATATCAATGGGTTCTTAGCATAGATAGGTGCCTCTTCTAGTTGGTCTGGAATCACTTGTCCTTTAATTTCCTTGTGCTCCACATACTCTATGTCAAATTCAATCAAGATCATTACCCATTTGGCCATTTATCCAATGAGAAAATATTTAGATAACAGGTATTTCAACGGATTAATCTTCGTAATAAGCTTAATTTGATGTGACAACATGGAGTATTTGAATTTTTTTGAAGCAGAGAACAATGCTAAGTAGGCTTTCTCAATGGATGAATAGTCCAATTCATATCCCACTAAGGTCTTGCTGATGCAACAAATAACCCTTTCCTTTCCATTTTCATCATGTTGTGCTAGAAGAGCACCTAGTGCTACTGATGTTGCTGAGATATATAGGGTCAATGGTTTTTTTGGTACTAGTGGCATGATTATTGGAGGTGTCAATATATAGTCCTTGATTTGTTAGAAATATTTGTCACACTTCTCATCCCAATTGTAAGTTATTCCTTTATGGAGAAGATGTTAAGAAGGGTGGATTTTTTCTGATAGTTATGCTATGAACCTTTTGATAGACTACAATCTTCCTTGTAACCCCCTCACCTACTTTAGTGTTTGTGGTGGTTCCATGTCTAGAATGGATTTCAAATTTTTTGGATCAATTTCTATCCCTCTTTGTGAGATGATATAGCTAAGAAGGTTCCCTGATGTAACCCAAATGACACACTTTTTTGGGTTTAGCCATACCTTGTATTCTTGAAGCCTGTGAAAGATGGATCCTAAGACTTGTATGTGTTCACTCATTTTCTTTGATTTTTCCAAAATATTGTCCACATAATATTCAACTTTTTTGCGGATCATGTCATGAAAGAAAAGGGTCATTTCTCTTTGATAGGTTGTTCTTGCATTCTTTAGCCCAAACAACATCACATTCCAACAATATGTCCCCCATGGACAAGTGAATGTAGTTTTGTGTTGATCCTCCTTGGTGATCATGATTTAATTATAGCCTAAAAAATCATCCTTGAGTGATTGAATTTCATGCGCAACTGTTAAATCCACTATGATGTTGATGTTAGGAAGATGTAAATAATCCTTTAGCCACACTTTTCTCAAGTCTCTAAAATTAGTACATATTCTAATGCCTCTAGTGGGTTTTGAGACTGGTACTAGGTTAAAAACCCACTCAGGATAATCTATCGATCAAAAGAATCCAACATCAAGAAGATTTTGTAACTCAAGTTTGACCATGAGTGCTATCTGAGGGTGCATCTTCCTTAACTTTTTCTTTACTAGTTTGGCTTTAGGATAGACTATTAGTTGATACACCACCACTTTTGAATCAAGGCCTAGAATATCAGTATATGACCATACAAATTTGGTTCTTCACTCTTTTAGGAATGATTATAGGTTTATTTTTTCTTCATCCAACAAGGATTTGACATAAAAGGTGATCTTGGGTGTTTCTTCTATTCCCACATTGACTAGAGTGGCCTTTTCTGCTAAGATTGCTAATTTTTCTGGATGTATCGCACTAAGGGGGAGATTGAATCCCTCATCCTTGGGTGCCTCAGAGAGGTTTTCACCCTCAGAGAGGTTCTCACTCTCAGATACATCCTTTTTTTTTACTATTTTGGCATCATAAAGTGCCATAGTGTGGTTTTCACTCAAAGAATTGCAAGTTAGCTGCATGTTATCAATTTTGCTACTAAAGAACTCAATCATATCCCTATAGTACACTACTGTGTCTAGCTCTATGTCAAAACCTACCTTTGTGATCTACCCATGGTAAGTATTCATGAAGTCCCATGAATTATGAGATTTCCTCATCATTTTTGAATAAATCTAGAATCAATGGTCCTTGTTGGTCCAAATCAATGAGTTGTGAGTATACTAGGCGTATTTCACTTGGTCGGTTGCTTGGGGTGAAATTTGATATGGATATCATGGAGATGGATTTATTCTCAAATAGGTCAGAAACATTGAGAGGGAATTCATCTAGGGTAGTATCACACAACATAGGTAACCAAGAGGAAGCCCTAGCTCATTTAACAGAAGTATCTTTGCCAATAAGGGTGACCTTGCTAGTAGTACAACCTAGTCCAAGATTCTTTAGATGTTTCTTAGGAACAATAGGTTCTAGCAAACCATTGTCATTTTGTCCTAGTTTCTCATTCTTGGTATATCCCATGCCCTTCATTAGCTATAAGCATTTATTATCATCGTCCATGGGAAGATTGGGAACAAGTATTTCATCCTGATATAGCAGTTTAGAGATATCTTCTTCATTAACATCTTATTTTTTCAGATCCCCCCATTTGGTGAAGGTAGTGGCTACCATTTTGATAGTTTTCAAGATGTTTCTAGGTGTGGGATTCCCATAAGATATGGGAGAAAGAGGTAAATTTCCTAGCAAAAAAGTATCCTTTGTTAGCTTATAGTTTCCACAACCATCATCCTAGATCACTACCCTGATGTTGGGTATGCTTTGCACAATGAGTGCCTTCATTTCAGAGGTAGATGCAGGGGATGATGGGTCAAAAAATGAGGTAGAAGTTGTAGGCCCTTCATCATTCTTGGGTATTTGGAGAATTTTATATAACTTGGCCTCAAGGTTTTTGTAGTAGTAAAAAGGCTTAGGATCTCCATGGATGGTAACTTATTTTCCATTGAAAGGAAACTTGACACATTGATGGTAGGTTGAAGCTACAATTTTTAAGGCATGGATCCAGGATCGACCAAGAAATATGTTGTAGGTAAGATCAAGGTCTAACACTTCACATGTAGTTTTTGTGATGAGGGATCCCACTTCGATGGGTAGGGCGATGATGCCTCATGATACCCATTCTTGGTCATCATATGACCTGATGGTGGTGCTCTTTGTCTTCTCAATGGTATCCTCAGAATAACCCATATTTTTGATCAGCTAAAGGGTACAAATGTTCAAACCAACACCTCCATCTACTAAGACTCTTTTAACCTTATTCTTATGAATGATAACCTCAAGGTGTAAAGCATAGTTATGAGATGGATGTGATGGTAAGTCTTGTTCTAAGAAGCTAAGGAGATGATTAATGATATTCCCTACCATAGCTTGAAACTATTCAGTATCTATATCCTTAGGAATTAATGATGTAGATAGAGCTTCTTATAAGATCTCCCTATGTGTGGGGGATAGCCTCAATAGTTCAAAGATAGAAGTCTGTGTGGGGGCTTTTTAAGTTGATCTAAGAGATTATACTTGCTAGTGCTTGTTGTTGGTTGAGTAGGTTGTGCCCTATATTGAGTTGGGGCTCCTTGGATGGTGACCTTACTACATCATGTGGTGAATCCACATTTTTCACTATGCCCTTTGATGGTGACAATGGTAATGATGTTGTCATAGGAAGCAACCACATTGGAATAGGTATGCTATGCATTTGTGTAATCTTTAGCCTTCCTAGTGTTATTCCCCTTGCTATGATCTGACATAGGGTTCTTGTATATCTTAAGATCCTAGTTACCAGCTAGTACTTCAATAGCTATGGTGTCGTTCTCTATAAGGTCTTGGCTAATGTTTTTGAGTTGCATATAGTTTGTCATTTTGTGCCCTTTGATTTTGTGAAAGTCACAAAGATCGTTCTCATTGTTAGGAGTTCACCATTGTTGTGTGTCGGTGTTGTTGATCTGATGGTTCTGAGGGGGTGTTGTTTGCTACAAAATTGGTTGAATGTTAGCAACTTGATTGTTATTTGGTCTAGGAGCACTTAGGACCACTTTAGCATCTACTACACCATTATTTTTCACATTTTTATTCTTATCCCAGACATGAGGCTTGTCAATTGAACTAGTTGATGGATGATTGTCTTTGTAAGCTTGAGTATTTCCTTGTGAGATTAGAGCTCTCTCAATGTTAAGGGATCTAGGAACAAACTTTTCATAAGATGTGATAAACTGCATTTTCAAGTGGACGGATAGATTCAAATCCAGATTTTCTAGGATGATCCCCACTTGTTGTTCATTGAGAAGAGGCCACTTGCTCTTACTAGTTGCTCTTCTCCACCATTATAAGAAATTAATGAAAGATTCTCCTTTATTTTTTCTAAGATTATAAAAATCTTCTAGGCTTACATCCATTTCAAGATTAAAGGAGAAGTGATCATTGAATTTATCGGTAATTTCTTGAAATTTTTTGATACTGAGAGGTAGTTGAGAAAACCAATCCATGGTAGGACCTATTAGACTTTGGGGGAAGAGGAGCATTAAATAGGAATCATTGTAAGAAACTTCCATACACATGATATTAAATTATTTGACATGGTCTACAAGACTTCCTCTCCCTTTGTATTTATCAAATTTGGGGATTTCAAATCTAGGAGGGAATGGTACCATTGCGATGTTTCAATCGAATAGATAGGGACATAGGTTTTGTGTATGGGGCTTATTTGTCTTACCCATTTGAAGGTTCTACATTTCTTGTGATAATGCCTTAAGTTGGGATGCTAGATTGTCTTGAGGGTTTGGTGGAGGAACATATGTTGGGATGATGGATGAGTTTTGATATGATAAGGTGTTGTATGGGGTGTATGGTGGTGTGGGATTCTCTGAAGGTGATTGAGATATTGATGTATATGTTCCTAACTTGTTTGTATTGATGATCTATTGAGGATTATAATAGAAACCTTGTTGTTGTTATTGTTGTTTTTGGGCATACTATTGAGCTAGTAAGAATTTTTTTTGATCTTGTTGTTGTTGTTGTGCCACTAGGGCTTGTTGTTGGGCATGTTGTTGTTGCTGTGCTACAACTGGTTGATGGGATTGTTGTTGTTGTTGTGGAAAGGATGCTTGGTGATGTTTCTAGGGTTGCTTGTTGTTGTTGTCATTGTTGTGCTAATAGGGTTGCTTGTTCTTGTTGTTGTTGTTGGATGACTTGTTGATAATATTGTTGTGCTTGTTGTAGAGCTAAGGCATGCACTTGTAATGTATAGGATCAAGTGGTTGTTGGGATATCTGTGGTGGGTTTTGATGGTGATATTTTGTGTGGGTAGTGGATTGTAGATGAGAGGTTGGGAGTTCCATTGGTTAAAAAATCCTTGTAAGATAGTGGATTGGGCTGGAGGAATGTAAGTTTGAGGTCCCATTTGATTTTGCATGACTTGGGGGACAAACAGAAAAGACAAGGATAACATTGTAAGATTTTTCAATTTTAAGGGCATATTAGGACCTTGGGTCCATTGATTGAAAGGGTTCCCTTGATCGATGTTTTGTAGATTCCCTTGTGTTTGAGATGTAGTCAATGTATTACCTTGGTTGATGGGGTTTGCGACCAATGGATTGTTTGATGTGGATTGATGATGGATGGGATATATGTGTTTTTAACCACTATTATGTTTGATGTATCCATGGGAGGATTGGATAAATAGGTCCCATGTGGTATTAAAGGTTGATTTTGCATGAGGGTATTTTATTTCCCTCCAGTTGGTCCACACTACCTTGCACAATGTTGGGCATACTTGTGGTACTTGTATGTATGGATGAAGAGGGGTGTCCTTGATATGTTAAAGTTGTAGTAGAGTAATGAAGTGTAGGTGGTTTATACGACTGTTTGGGATCTTCGGGAATGGGAGGAATGCCAAATTTTGGTGTCCAAGTGGTCATTTGGGATGGAGGATTGGTTGCAAGGGTACCCACAAGTGTGTTGCTTTCAAATGGAAGAGTATGGCCAAAGTCCTTAGAAAGACTAACTACAATGATAGGTGGTGATTTTTGATTTAGCCCTAGGGATGGAGTTATTGGAATAGTAGATGATGTCAAGCCTTGTGTCAATGATTGTGCAACAAAAGATGGGGAGTTAGGAACTATGTTCTCTAAGGCTTGATGCTCCATGATTTCTTCCCTAGTAAATCCAAATGGGTTATTCGTGATGTCCTCTATCTTGTAGGGCCTTGATGGTGACGGTTAGTATGATCGAGTAACATGAATTCTTAGATAAAATTCTAAAGGATTTGGATCAATTGAGGTAAATGTGACTTTGGTTTTCTCCATGATTCTCTTGTGTTGTGATCTTGTTTTTTACCACAAATTTTGGGTCACCTTTGGGAGAGTTGTGTTGTGATTTGCAATATTTGAACTCTCTAGTTGACTCAAATCTAGGTAAAATGGATGCTCTAAGTCTTTTCGAAGCAATGGTGACAATGGGAGATGAAAAGATGAGTGATATGGGAAATGGTCTTTTCAAATGTTTTGGGACAACACTTTTGACTTAAGTTTGAAGTTTTGATGTTTGGATAAAGGATGTCAATGAACTTGGAAATATTTAGGGTAGAATCGTGACCTTCAAGATGAACTAGTTCAAAGATGATAATGAACTTACCTAAATGCATGGAAAATGATTCATTTCACATACAAAGTAGCTAAGTTAGGGGTTGGTTTGATAGATTTTTTAAGTCAAAAGGTGTTGATGTATTCAAAAGTTTTGCAAAGTTTGGTGAAGTGAAGTTTGGAATTTGATGAAGGGGTGAGTGAAATGTTTGACCCAATGTTGATTGAGAGTGAACCTTTATTTTGATAAGACCAAGGTAGTGAGAAACATGATATACCTCAAAAGTTTTAAAATCCTAAAGACCCAATGTTTTAGATAGGTTCATTATCATGAAAAAGACCAGGGTTTTGACCTAAAAAACATATACAAGTCTAGGTTGTTCCTTGAAGTACGTTTGTAGAAGTTATATACCAACCTAGTTCTATTTTGATGAAGTGCTGAAAGGTGTCTTTTAAGAGCTTTTGGACTAAGATTCCTAAGTTTAAATTCATGACCTATAAACCTTCTCTTGGGGATTCTTATTTTGCATGAGATCATTTAGGGAAGCCTAAGATTGTTTAGAAGACCAATGTTTTGAATTAAATGAGGGGTTCGTATTGAGCATACATGTCCAAATTATTCAACGAGATAAGTCTATAAAACATTGTTTCCAATTTTTTCCTATTGTGGTATTGTTTTTGGATACGTATTCTAATGTATTTTGAGCTATGATGTCTAAGTTTGAAATAGCGAAATGTAGACCTTCTCTTGTGTATTTTGATTTTACATGAGATAATTTAGAGAAGTTAACAAAGAGGGTATTTATTTCCATGCAGGTGATGGTAATATGGGTCTTCCAGCCACAATATCTGCTTGTTCCTCTTCTTCGTCTAAGACTGTTGCTATGTTTCTCCACTGAATGGATGTTTCTTTAGTTTCAAAAGTGAATCTTCTCAAACTACTAATTATATCGGTTTGTTCTCCCTCAATTAGTTCAAAGTTTGGTTGAATGATAACACCTCTAAGGTTAGGTTGTTCAATGCGAGAGACCAATCTCCAAATAGTCATGTGGGGTTCAATTGTGTCAATTTATCTTGCTTAAGTGAATTTCTTTTACCACAAATGCTTGTCTTGATTAAGTTCAAACTAGATGTCTATGTCAAAAACATCATAAATTTCACAAGATCCATTTTGTGGAAAGGATAAACTTCAAGCCATAGTTTCCTATGTTAACTTTAGGAAATATGGATTGAGATATGAACCAAAATACTTAGAAGCCTCTAAGAATAAATTCTTAGGAAAAGCATTAATATCAAGGTTTTGTCAAAGGGTATCCATATTTAGACCAAAAGGTTTGAAATTTTGAAAAGGCTTTCTTGATGTTTGTTTGTAATGTTTTGGAACCAAGGAAAGCATTGAACTAACTCACAAGCATTTACAACCTTAGGTTCAAAAGATACTACTTGATGAATCCCCACTTTGATTTCTCCAAACACTAAGACAATGCAGACAAATAGAGATTTGGAGACACTGGCTCCCCTCCACGACACACACTTCTCGGGACCACCAAATCTCAAATTTTGAAGATCTAAAGATCCTAAGGATTTTCTTGTTTTGACAATTGAATAGTAAAATGTGGGGTGACTTTGAAATGATCACTCCTACACCAGCAAGCATAAAGGTTTTTGGATTCTAAAGAAGTGGTTTGTAATAAGGGATTTTGTACAAGGTGGCCATACATGTGGCAAGATTAGCTCAAGATTATGGTCAATCAAGAGGCCTACCAGTCTCTTCCTAAGAAGAGATTTTAATGTATCACATGAATACTAAGGGTGACACTTGTGGGTATGACACATTTGAACCTATTGTTTATGACTTTCATCACACGTATTATTTATATAATAGCTTGAAAGAGCTTGGCATTAGCTTGTTTCCATTTGGGTCATTCCCTTCTTTTGAAGTGGGGAGGCAGACCCTCTAAATATAAACAAAATAAAGGAATTTTGTTTGCAGTTTGATCTCCCAGTTCACATGAAACAAGGAGAGAACACACACCATTCCTTTTCCCTACACTAGCATGGGGCTCATTTTTAGTCCAATTTGAAAGATGTAGGTGATTATACAAAGTGTTAAGGAAAGTTTATGATTCTCAAGATTGTTGAGTGGCATGAGAGAATTGCATACACATTTAATAACAAAGATGTAAATCAAAACATAGTAAACAATCATTAATTTTAACCCCTGAAGCTAAGACGAATTCATTTTATGCACCAAACAAAGTGTTAAGTTGTTTTGTCCAATTTTAAACCCCAAGTAAAATGATGAAGAGAGGGTTCAATTTTAGTCTCGTTTGAGCATTCTTTTTAAGACCCAATTGAAAATTAGTGTGGTCCTAAAGCATAAAATGAAAAGAATAATAAGTGAGTTATAATTTCCCCAAAAGCATTAAAATTCTTGGTACAATTATAAGATGAAAAGATAAGAATGCTTCTTCACTTTTCCTTTTATCATCCAACTTGGAAAACCCAGTTAGCCTAAAAACTAGAACAACGTTAGAAGCATGTTAGTAATTTGATGAAACAAAAGAATTAAAACACATGCTAAAAAAAATCATCAATTTTCTTACTAGAGTTGGGCCTCGCTATTCATGATAGCATTGCTCTGGTGAATTTGGGCGTCACTCTGTAGAAGAACAAAAGACGACAATAGCATCATTGTTTGGGGAGTGTCACCATTTATAAATCTTCGATACCTCTAAAAGTATTCAACGTCACCATTTTTTTAGTCAGTGCTATTATATTAGATAGGAATTATTGTTTTAGATGACAATAGTGTTTCTATGTGGCGATGCCTAGCAAAGGTGTTGCTAAAATTTCTTTGAGTGTCACTGTATCCTGCAAGAGTAAAAAAAATATAATTCGAGATAGAAATTGATTAAATTTGATCAGTTTTTCTCTCCTTCTGGTCCCAGAATGTGATTAGACAGACTAGTATGGGTTGATTACACTTGATCCATGTAGAATCAAAGCATAACAAAGCCACTAACATCAAATCTCAATAGGATCATTCAAATGAAAGTTAAACTAAACATTTATCAAAACTAAACATATTAAACTATGAAAGCTTTAAAATGCCTATACTAATCCATCTAAAACTTATCCATTGGGGGAGTGGTGCCGCATTGATGTGGAATAGTGACCCTTTCCCAATCTTGTGGATGAATGAGCTTGTTCCAATAAGTTTTAATGAAGAAAACTGATGGAACAATTGTGAGATGTGTATAAAAACATGATTTTGATCTAAATGAGTAAGATGTAAACTAATTAAACATGATTTTATGCTAAAAGTGATGAAGATATCCAAATGCTAAGCTAATCTAAATGGAATCTAAACTAAAATATTCAAACCCTAATTCAAAAATAAGCTAAATGGATGCATTATGTGATCATGGAAGCCATTAATGGAAGCTTAAAGATAATTAATTCAATTAAAATGAACTAAAAGATGCTAAATGCATGTGCTAAATATGAGTATGAGTGTGAGTGATTTTAACAACATAACTCTAATGTTAAAATATGGATCCATTTATCTCCAAATAGTGACCTATTTATAGGAAAGCAAATGAGAAATGGAGGGTTGAGATCAAAAAGGTCAATCAATGGTCAAGGATGGAAGAAGTTGGAGGCATGGTTCATGGATTATCATCAATGGATGATAATGAAAGATGACATTTAATCAAGGGTTAACATTCCTTCAAACAAACACACTTTTGACTTGTAGGTCACAAGTTAACTTGCACATGAAGCTTTGTAATAATATTCCCTTTTTCAAATGAGTGAGGTGAGAGAATATTCTTTGGAATATTCTCATGGGTGAGGAAAAAAGGATAATTTAGTTAATTAAAACTAAATTAAATTGTGCAAATGGGGAAGGAATATTCCATGGGAATATTCATTTTGGAGGAATGTGCAAAGGAGGAATATTCCCTTGCAAGTGGGGTAAATTAGATTTAATTGATAATTAAACAATATTAACTATGCAATTAGGGAATTAGAAGAATTAGATAATATTCATTAAATAAAATGATTTAATGAATGGTTGAAAGGTGAAATGACATTTAATTAAATAACTTAGGGTTATTTGATTAAATAATAAGATTTATGGAATTAAATTTAATAGTTTGATTTATTTAATTTAATTGGATGAAATTTTAGTGTGAAAAGGGATGAATTAACCTGATTAAATTAATTAGGTTAATAGATGAAAATGATGCATTAATTAATTAGCTGGGCTAATTTAATCAATTAAGCAAAAAGAGGATGGGTTTTAGGATGAAATGATGTTAGTATACCTGATTCAAGTGTATTCAATATCATTTAGGACATTTTTCAGCGTCTAAATTCCTAAATCATTTCAGTAGCAAAAATCATCAAATCTAAAAATGTTTACATTTTTGAAACTTTGCATAATATGTATAAAAGTACTTTTCAATTTTGCATACACAATGTTTATTCATGAAGCTTTGCATAAGTTTGATAAAGGTGTTTTTCATCTTTGGATATAGATTGTTTGCATTCTTAAAGCTTTGCATAAATTGGATAAAAGTACTTTTCATCTTTGGATATACATTGTTTACATTCTTGAAGCATTGCATATGATGGTTAGAATTACTTTCATTCTTGATCAAAAAAAGTTTGTATCTTACCTTTCTAAGCATGCTAAGAAAAAGTTCATATCCCCCCTATGATAATGCTTTAGTGAAAGAGAATACAATGGTGGACAATCATGAAAATAAAATTTGGTCTTCTCCTTATATCTCTCCTATTTGTGAAGAAGATATTTTGGTGTTAGATGATCCAATAAGTGCCATGAGAATCCTACTTGTTTCTCATACCCTATTAAGAAAAACATTATTGAACAAGAGGATACCATCATTGATAAGCAAGACGATCCAATCATAGATGACTCCACTACTTGTGATGAAGTTATTTTAGAAGAACCAAACATTGAATGTGATGAACATCTAGTTTTTAGCTCACCTAAAAAATCTCCTACTAGGGAGGATATCATGGTGAAAGAAAATGAGAACATTGACATAGTGCTTTCAAACAATGGTGATGTGACTTCCTTAGATAAAGATGATGAAGTGACATTAGACTCCCTTTCACTAAGAGATCATGAAAATAAGGATAAATCTTCTAAGGTTATGCACATTAGATATCCCTTGAAGTAGTCTCATGAGCCTAAAATTATCCTTTATCCATCCTCAAAACAGCCAAAAACTCAAAACAAACCCTTACTCATCCTCGAACCACCTAAGAATAATGTTTCACAGTAGTCGAGTTACAATATCGTTGCTCATACATATAACACTAGAAACAATCTGCAACTAAGACAAACACCTTCAACATCCCCCCCATTGCCTAATCCTATCTTGCCCAGTGCTCCTCGTTTTCCTCTGAAAAGTGGAAAGGAGTATGACCTTGTTGAACAACTTAAGAATACTCTTGCTAAGATATCCTTATGGGACCTTATTCAATCATCCCCTCATTATCATAACATAATTCAAAGTGCTTTACAACAAGTTCCTATGCCTTCTAATGTGCAACTAAATGACATATCAACAATGATTCAAGGAATGAATGCAAACATTTTTTTCCACCAAAGTGAGCTACCTCATTTGGAAGTACAAACAAAAATGAAGCTTTCATAATAATAGCTATATATAATATGAAAGGGATAAAGAGAACCCCTGTTAACAATGGATCATCTCTTAATGTGTGTAGTGTAACCCTTTTGGATAAGCTTGGCATGGTAAATCAAGAATTCAACCTAACTCTTTATCTATTAAGGGATTTGACAATGTAGGAAAACAATGGCTTGGTGTGATACCATTTACTATTATAGTTGGAAAGGCCATGTTACAAACCTCTATCCATGTTATGCCTCATGAAATTTCATATAACCTTCTTTTAGGTAGACCATGAATTCATGAAATATAAGTAGTGCCTTCAACTCGAACATCGTATAATGAAATACATCTACAACAACAAAGTATATACAATCAAAGCTGACCTTGAACCAAATATTTGCTTAAACATTGAGAAAGGAAAGGAAAATCCTTTAAAAACATTGACACCAAATATACAAGTGGAACTCATGCAAGAAAAAGAAACAAAATAGCATATTGAAGAAGTCATGAAGCTATTAGAAGATGGTTGGGGTTCCTTATATTTCACACCAACATTCATGGGTGAATACATGATCATAACAAAAGATTCTAAAAAGGGAAAAGAAAAAGTAGTAATGTCGACACAAGATTCAACAAAAAATTCAAAAGCATCCACTTCAACCACTTTAGAAGAAGAGGAAAATTACACAACAAACTTTGATGAAGTTGATTTTGAACAACCGCCGAATCTGAAAGAAATGAAAAATATTTATGGAAAAGTTTATGAACTTATGAAACAACTTGGGTATAGTGGAAAATGATGTGGTGCTAGATAACAAGTTATTCGTGTCCCTATAGAGCCTAACACACAAGAAATGACTAATGGTCTTGGTTATTGTTCCTCAAAAGAAACAAACAAGCCTTCACTTAATATCAATACTCTTACAAAGGATTCTTCTAAGCCAACTTTAACATTAGTGCATCCTTAACTGATAGACACTAGTGGTCTTGATTATTATCCATTGAAAGAAATGAAAGAAACAAAAAAATCTTTGCTTAATATCAATTTCATCACACAAAACACTAATTATTCAAATTTGATAGATTTTACACCCTCTTGTAAAGGAGAGTACAAAATTTTGCAATCTAAAGAGTCTTGTGTAAGTATGGCACCTTGTACTAAGCAAGAGATATCTTTGTTGTAAAATAAAGGAACATATTCTACTATTGATCAAGAAGGTGTCTTGTTGAGACTCCTCCAAGATCGTTTGATATCTCTCCCTCTAAGGAAATGAAAGAAATTTTACTACAAGAGTTTATTATGTGCAGATCATAGAGTTCATGGTCATTCTACTAATGAATGTAAGGCCATGAGTAATAAAATTCAACATCTAAAGGAGTGTGGTGCTCTTCCTTGTGTTGAAGCACCTTGTTCCTCTAATTGATACTAATTTTCATTCTATTATGTCTCTCATCAATCACCTATGCTCACCCTTGTCTTGCACTAAGTGGGTGAAAGCGGGTTAGGTAGCCTTGTCCTCGTATGTAACTTGCCATTGTATCTTATGGCTATTTGAATGCCTTCCATGTATATATAAGAGAAATCTTGTAATGTGGACAACATGCCTTAAGTTGGCTCGCATGCGACGTATTGAGTTATCTTTAGCACTACATTTTGGGGGAAACCCCTTTTCATGATGTAGTTTCATTCGGGAACATATGAATTAGCATAGTGCCTTCCAAATAAGCTCTCATGTCTTCTTCTACTTTAGAGAAATTTCTCACAACAATGGTGTTAGCAACTACTTTAAAGTGGGGGAATACTGGTGCAGGAGCACCTGCCAAAGTGCTAAAGTGCAAGCTTATTTTTAAGTTTTTGGTTAATATCCATGTTGTTATGTTTTGTAAGGTCTTGGGGACCATCTTAATGGTGGTTGAGGGAATTTTTAATTCTTAGATAGAAGTTGAATAAATTTAGGGAGCTTATGTTTGGTTGTTTCCTAAGCAATAGACCAAGGTTGCTAAACACACTGTGTTTTGCAACACTCATCTTTGTGGACATTCTTAGGCTTGGAGAAGGAAACCTAACCATTTCCAATGCATTGTAAAAGGTAATTATTTACCTTTGATGAGGTTGGAAGCCTTAGGAACTCTGGAAGTTATATGCAAACAATAAAAATATAGTGATTTTGTGTGAAAAGTTATATTTTTCTTGTTCTTGCCCATGTGTATTGCTGCTAAATGAGTTGAACAGGCATTTTGTAGGTTGATAATATGTAGTAAGGCCACTGGAAGTTCTTTTTTGACACATTAATTAGTTTTCTCATCGCTTTCTTTCCCCTTTGTAAATTCTATGTCTCTATCTTTAGTTTTGTTTTGATTGGTAAATTCAATAACATGGAGGTTTAGACTGCACTCCCACCGTACCAACAAGTATGGAAGAAATGTGAATGTGGTTAAACCCCATCCTTGTACATAGGTTAGCAGTAGGGGTTCTAAGGAGTTCAAGGAGCATGCAAAGAGTCTATTCCTAGGCGAGTAGACTATGCCCGGTTAGGGAAAAGACAATGCAACACAGTCCAAACGTGGTAGGGTGTTGAATGCCCGACAAGGCAGGGTGTGAGATGATTGTAGGAGCCTTTACCAAGGTTGGCAAGAAGGAAAAAAATTTAATTTTTCATCTAAAGGATAGAAGGAACAAAACAGTCCAAGAAGAGGCCAAGAAAAACCCTAGTTCTTGCAAGAACAAGGTACACCTGTGTACGGATAGGAAAAGGGACCAAGACCTTAAAAATTAGTTAGAGCATGGAATTTGAGCTAGGGTACCCAAAGGGAGTTTGGCATAACTAGTTGAAGTAGTGAAGTTCTAAACAGTTTTAGCTGAGTGAGGAGGCCTAAAAAGGGCTCAAACCTTGTAGCCTGCCCAAACCCTAGACTAGGGTTTTGTGAAAGCGATAGAGAAGTAGTGCATGAAGATTGAACAAAAACCTTTCCTAGGAAGTTTTGAGGCCATGAAAGCCTATACACACCCCTGCAAACAAGTTACAGGGCATTAGAGGTAATCTGGTCTTTAAATGGATTAAGGGCTAGCGAGAGTGAAGAGAGGAAGAGCACCGAGTTGGCTTGGTAGGAGCAAACTAGAAATGATAGCAGGGTTGGCTAACGAACTAGGGGTGCCTAAATAGCAAAGGACCTACAGGTTAAGTGGTGGATGAAGTAGCACCAAGGGGGTTATCAATTTGTGACCCAGAGCATTGAGCCAGTGATTGACTCAATCCAACCCTATCCCTATCAGATTGGTATCAGAGCAAGCAAAAGATTTGGTAAAGAAGCTTATATGTCAGAAGTTGAGTCAAGTGAAACTCCAGCCATGGTGACAAATGCACAATTAGCCAAGAGGGTTGAAGAACAAGAAGAGGACAACAAGTCCCTAAAAGAAAGAATAGAGCAACTGGAGAAAGCATTGAATGATGCAAGATTGGAAGGAAAGGTACCAAAGCAAGAAGAGGTTGCAGAGGAGGAAAAAGTCCTTGAACCTGACCCTGTTTTGGAGGAGGATCCCTTCTTGAAGGCATTGAAATCCTTGAGTGGAAAATGACTTGAGGGCATACCACTATTCAGTGGAAAGATGGATCCCGATTTGGTCATGGATTGGATAGATGGCATGGAGAACCACTTTGAATGTGATGGAGTCACTGAAGCACAAAAAGTGAAGGTTGCAAAATCAAGGTTGAGAGGATCAGCCTTGACATGGTGGAAATTTGTTCAAACTGAAAGGGAGAAAGAAGGAAAACAACCCATATCAACTCGGAAAGGAATGGTTGCTAAGGTAAATGAAGCATATATGCCAAATGATTATGAGATCCAACTTCACAAGAAGAGGCAAAGTCTAAGGCAGAAAGATCAAGATGTCAACACCTCTACTAAAGAGTTTCAGAAGCTTTGTTTGAGATCAAATGTGACAAAGGATGAGAGCCTAAAAGTGGCTAGGTACCTTAATGTCTTGAAGTGGAACATTCAAGAAGAGATGGCTTTACTAAGTCCCAAGATAGTGCACCAATGTTATCAGTTGGCTATAAAGATTGAAGAGAGGAATAAAAGAAAGCATGATCAGTCCTCTAAGGGTAGAGGCAAAGGCAGAGATCAAAGAGGACAGCATGGAGGTTACCAAGGTAGAGGTGGTGACTAAAGAAACCAAGGAGAATCAAAACTCACTGAGCATGGAGGTGAAACATCATCAAGAGGAGGATTTAATAGAGGAAGAGGACCTCAAGGAGGTTCAAATAGAGGAAGAGGAGCAGGCAGAAGTAACTCCTACTTTGCCACCATGAAATGTTATCACTGTAATTAGCTAGGTCACCCTGCTTATAGGTGCCTGGAGAAAGCTTCTTCTTCAAGCAATGAAAAGAGAGTGGCCTATGCACAAGAGGACACCATGAGTGTCAAATCACCTGAGATTAGTCATATAGAATTAGTCATATAGAATCAGGAGGAGAAAATCTGATGTTTAACAGGGTTTTGATCAGACAACTGGTCAAAGAAGAACCCAAGCAAAGGAGAGCTTTGTTTAGAGCAAGGTGCAAGATATTTGGAAAGGTATGCAAGGTCATTGTAGATTCTGGTTCTATAGATAATATCATCTCTGAGGAGGCAATAAAGAAGTTGAAATTGGAAACCAAACCCCACACTAACCCTTACAAAGTCACATGGTTGAACAAAGGGCAGAGTGTTCTAGTGAATGAGCAGTAACAGTGGAATTTTCAATTGGAGGATATAAAGACAAGTTGGTTTGTGATGTACTACCCATGGATGCATGCCATCTTCTGCTTGGCAGGCCATGGCAATATGACAGAGTGCTATATATCATGGGAAGGAGAACACCATTGAATTCAAGAAGGATGGAAGAACCTTCAAGCTGCAGTCATTGACTGAGGATGATGAGGGGCAGTCCAAGGTACCAAACATCATGTTGAGCAGTGGTAAAGAGTTTATCAGCAATCTACATCAAGGGGGTGAAGGTTATGTGGTTTTAATGCAGTCCAAAGAGGAAGGAAAGGCTGAAAGGACAGTCATACCTCAAACAGTTCAAAGGCTGCTAGAAAAGTACAAGGAAATTGTCAGCGATGGTACACCTACAACCCTACCTCCAAAGAGAGCAATAAGTCATCAAATTGACTTCATACCTAGAGCCTCATTGCCTAACAAAGCAGCATACAAGCTTACACCTGAGAAGAACCAAGAGGTGGCTAGGCAAGTGGAAGAATTGTTGGGTCAAGGTCTGATTCAGAAGAGTATCAACCCATGTGCAGTCCTGGTGGTTTTGGCAACAAAAAAAGGTGGTAAGTGGAGATTATGCATTGATTCTAGAGCAATTAATAGAATCACAATTAGGTATAGGTTTCCTATTCCTAGAATTGAAGACTTGATGGATTGTCTTGGAGGTGCAAAATTCTTCACCAAGTTGGATCTTAAGAGTGGGTATCATCAAATCAGAATCAAGGAGGGTGATGAATGGAAGACAACTTTTAAGACAAATGATGGCTTATATGAGTGGAAAGTGATGCCATTTGGCCTCTCAAATGCCCCTAGCACGTTCATGAGACTAATGAATGAGGTGCTTAAGGATTTCATAGGGATCTTTGTAGTAGTCTATCTTGATGACATACTAATTTTCAGTAAGACAACAGAAGAACATTTGAAGCATGTGGAGATGGTACTTAAAAGGCTGCAAGAAGAAAGTTGGAAATCAACCTTGAGAAGTGTGAGTTCTTCAAACAAGAGCTTGTGTATCTAGGCTTTGTAGTATCCCAAGGAACGTTGAAGATTGAAGATGGATCCAAGCAAGGTGGAAGCCATCCTAAACTGGCCTACACCAACCACAACAACAGAGGTAAGGAGCTTTCATGGTTTAGCTCAGTTTTATAGGAAATTCATCAGGAATTTTAGTGGTATATGTGCACCAGTTCTAGATACTATTAAGGTGGTCTAAAAACAAAGTTTAAGTGGACTCAAGAGGCTGATAAGGGTTTGAAAAGCTGAAACAAGAAGTGGCAACTCAACCAATTTTGTTATTGCCTAGTTTTGATAAGTTGTTCAAGTTGAGTGTGATGCAAGTGGAGTAGTAGTAGGAGGAGTACTTAGTCAAGAAGGTAGGCCTATAGCCTTCTTTAGTGAAAAGCTCAATGAAGCCAAGTAAAAGTACTCTACCTATGATCTTGAGTTATATGCTTTAGTGCAGTCCCTTAGGAAGTGGAGGCATTATTTGTTGCCCAAAGAGTTTGTGGTCTTCATAGATAACCAGGCACTCAGTTACATCAACACCCAAGAGAAGCTGAGTAATAGACACTTGAAATGGATGGAATACATCCAAGATTTAACTTTTACCATCAAGCATAAGAAGGGATAAATGAATAAGGTGGTAGATGCATTAAGCAGGAGAATGTTGACAGTGCAGGAAATACAGCTGAAGAGCATTGGATTAGAGAGTTTCAAAGACCTCTATGGTGATGATGAAGACTTTTCAAAAGCCTACAAGGTATGCTCTAATTTTGAGAATCATTTTCATAGTCAGTATGTTGAGTATACATTGCAAAATGGACTGTTATTTAAGGGTAATCTGTTATGTGTCCCAAGGGGATCAATGAGGGAAAATTTGATCCAAGAGAAACATAATGGCAGTCTTAGTGGGCATTTTGGAATAAATAAAACTTTAGAGCTGGTACAAAGATTCTATTATTGGCCTAAGTTGGCAAGAGATGTTAGGAAATATGTGGAGTAGTGTGTTGTTTGCATGAAAGCCAAAGGGGCTAGCAATGTTGGTTTGTATCAACCTTTACCCATTCCCAACGGACCATGGGAGTGTGTGAGTATGGATTTTGTGGTAGGCCTTCCTAAGACCAAACTGGTTTTGATAGTGTTTATGTAGTTGTGGATAGATTTAGCAAGATGAGTCACTTTATCCCTTGCAATACTACACATGATGCAAGTTACATAGCCCATCTCTTCTTCAGGGAAGTTGTAAGAATCCATGGATTGCCATTGAGCATTGTATCAGACAGGGATGTGAAATTCATGAGCCGTTTTTGGAAGACTTTATGGAGTAGATTGGGTACCAATCTGTCATTTGGATTAGCATACCATCCCCAGACCAATGGACAAATCGAGGTGGTTAACAGAGTGTTAGGTAATCTTTTAAGGTGTCTAACAAAGGAGTATGGATAGACATGGGATGTGGTGATTTCTCAAGTTGAATATGCCTACAATGACAGTATCAATAGAACTACAGGAAAAAGTCCTTTTGAGGTTGTGTATGGGATGCACCCAAGAGGATTTTGTGAACTTAGAGACCTTGGATCTTAGGAAAATAGGAGTGGACATGCAGAAGAATTCACTTCAACAATGAAAGAGATTCATGAGCAGGTCAAACAAACAGTTATAGCAGCAACCCAAAAGTTGAAGAAAAATCTGATTTGTCAAAGAGAGATGTGCAATTTGCAGTAGGTGACTATGTTATGGTCCATCTTAACAAATCCAGGTTGCAGAAGGGAATGTCGACCAAAATGCATATGAAAAGAGTGGGACCATGCAAGGTGTTAGCCAAGTATGGGAAGAATGCATACAAGGTAGAATTACCATATGATTTGGGCATATCTCCAGTATTTAATGTTGCTGATTTGATCAGGTATAAGGGGACAGTCAGTGATGAATTTTAGAACAGCCAGGAGATCTTTAAGGATATTAGTAATATACCCCTTCCTAGTCAAGAGAAACCTCAGGTAGAGAAGATCTTGGAGTCCAGGGTGAAGAAGGGTACAAGACATAAGGTGTACATGGAGCACCTTGTCAAGTGGAGGAACAAACATGAATCTGAGGCTACCTGGGTTGAGGAAGCTAACTTTAAGAAGCTAGGAATTTATCTATCACTGATGTCACCTCAAGTTCCTTGATCTTTGTGCTGAGAGGGGGAGAATAGTGCAGGAGCACCTGCCAAAGTGCTAAAGTGCAAGCTTATTTTTAAGTTTTTGGTTAATATCCATGTTGTTATGTTTTGTAAGGTCTTGGGGACCATCTTAATGGTGGTTGAGGGAATTTTTAATTCTTAGATAGAAGTTGAATAAATTTAGGGAGCTTATGTTTGGTTGTTTCCTAAGCAATAGACCAAGGTTGCTAAACACACTGTGTTTTGCAACACTCATCTTTGTGGACATTCTTAGGCTTGGAGAAGGAAACCTAACCATTTCCAATGCATTGTAAAAGGTAATTATTTACCTTTGATGAGGTTGGAAGCCTTAGGAACTCTGGAAGTTATATGCAAACAATAAAAATATAGTGATTTTGTGTGAAAAGTTATATTTTTCTTGTTCTTGCCCATGTGTATTGCTGCTAAATGAGTTGAACAGGCATTTTGTAGGTTGATAATATGTAGTAAGGCCACTGGAAGTTCTTTTTTGACACATTAATTAGTTTTCTCATCGCTTTCTTTCCCCTTTGTAAATTATGTGTCTCTTTCTTTAGTTTTGTTTTGACTGGTAAATTCAATAACATGGGGGTTTAGATTGCACTCCCACCGTACCAAGAAGTATGGAAGCAATGGGAATGTGGCTAAACCCCATCCTTATACATAGGTTAGCAGTAGGGGTTTTTAGGAGTTCAAGGAACATTCAAAGAGTCTATTCCTAGGCGAGCAGACTATGCCCGGTTAGGGAAAAGACAGTGCAACACAGTCCAAACGTGGCAGGGTGCTGAATGCCCGACAAGGCAGGGTGTGAGATGATTGCAGGAGCCTTCACCAAGGTTGGAAAGAAGGAAAAAAAATTTAATTGTTCATATAGAGGTTGGAAGGAACAAAATAGTCCAAGAAGAGGTCAAGAAAAACCCTAGTTCTTGTAAGAATAGGGTACACCTATGTACGGATCGGAAAAGGGACCAAGACCTTAAAAATCAGTTAGAGCATGGAATTTGAGCTAGGGTACCTGAAGGGAGTTTGTCCTAACCAGTTGAAGTAGTGAAGTTATAAATAGTTTTAGCTGAGTGAGGAGGCCTAAAAAGGGCTCAAACCTTGTAGCCTGCCCAAACCCTAGACTAGGGTTTTATGAAAGCGATAGAGAAGTAGTGCATGAAGATTGAACAAAAACCTTTCCTAGGCAGTTTTGAGGCCATGGAAGCCTATATACACCCCTGCAAACAAGTTACGAGGCATTAGAGGTAATCTGGTCTTTAAATGGATTAAGGGCTAGGGAGAGTGAAGAGAGGAAGAGCACCGAGTTGGCTTGGTAGCAACAAACTAGAAATGATAGCAGGGTTGGTTAATGAACCAGGGGTGCCTAAATAGTAGAGGACCTACAGGTTGAGTGGTGGATGAAGTAGCACCAAGGGGGTTATCAATTTGTGACCTAGAGCATTGAGCCAGTGATTGACTCAATCCAACCCTGTCCCTATCAAATATATTGACACTCATGTTTCATTGTGCAATTTTATTTCTTCTTGTGATGTGTCCTTTTCTTGGTGGTGTCATTAGGTTTTATTTCCTCTGAGAGTGATATTTCTTTGACTTGTCCTCTCTTGGATACATTAGGCATGATGTTACCTAAGAAAAGACCTTACATGAAATAAGGAAAGATCCCTTTAAACAATCCTTTACATGCATAAATGTTCATAACTGCTGAATGTAGCTTGTTACACCTTGTGAAGCTCAAAGTTTCATTTTGAGGTGCTTTATTGAAGTTATCAGAGGGATAGATTTGGTATCATTTGTATGATGAGAAGCCTAAACATGGGCATGAATTTATCATTATACAGTGAGAAGCTGATACAGAGGCATGAATTTCTCATTTAGCCACCCTTTTTGGATACTCACTGAGTGAACAACCTAAAGTTTTGTTGCCTCAAAGTGAGCATGCGTTTTGGAAAAAAAACTAAGGCTTGATCCACATCATGTTGGATAAAAAGTCAAGGATTGATCCACCTCTTTTTATTTTATTTTTTCTTGATTTTTTTTTCTTTCTTTTAGTCTTTGACATTGTATGTGGGTGATCCCACAATACAAGTTTACATTTTTTGGCCAAACTAGACACTGAAATAATTTTTTCTAACTAAATCTTGACTTTCAGGTGCCTATAGCAACTAAACCATGAGGAATTTTAGGATGATGCAAACTAGTTGTTTGTGACATTTTGTCTATAGATTATAAATATTTTTTTTTCAATTTTTTTGGAATCAGATTGCACTTCTTTTTCCATCTCCCAAAACTAGTTTTTTCAAGAAACAACATTTTTAAGGAGTGACACTCACCATATAATGCATAATTTTTTTTCCATGAAGGATAATTTTTTTTTTTTTTCGAATTTAGATTTGTAACTACAATATCTAGTGCTTCCAATTGGTTTGATAGTGTTCTATTGAATATTTTTTCCTTAATCAAGTTTTGAATTCAAACCAATTACAATTCAATAGGCAGACCGTATAAGGCGTAACTTTGTTTGTATGTATTGAAATTCATTTTTTTTTGTTGTTGGATCAAGGACTTCAATATCTGGTGCACTCATATTTTTCAAATTTTTTTTATAATATGCTATTTTTCCACATGTGCAGAACATAGGCACAAAAGAACACTCATGAGGTGTATGATATGCATTGTAGAGTATTCAAGAGTATTTAGGAATGCATTCAAGAGAAAATAATCAAGCATTTGGAGCAACATTCAATACTCAAGCATCGTGTCAAATATTTAGTGCATCATGGATGTGGTTTTGAGCTAATGTTGTGATGTATTGTTGAAGATAAATTCAAGCATTTAAAGGAATTATCTTTCATAAAAAATCATGATCAAGATCTACATCCATTGAGGCCACTTCATGTTTGTTTTCAAATTTACAAGGTTTCAAACAAGTTTTGATTGTTTCATCTTATATTTCATGTTTCATTTCATTCATGCTTCATTTCTCATTAAGGTTTAATTACTAAAACAAGGTTTGAACAAGGAAAACCCCCATTCACTAAAAAAACAACATTTCCCCTTCTCTTTGTATGATTACAAGTTTATAGGTTAAAGGAAAAGTGGATTTGAAGCCTTCAAAAGTACAAAAATTGCAAAGTTGCAAAAGTTTTCAAAGTTGTCATAAAATTTTTTCAAGTCTCACAAAAACTCAAATCTAGAGAAAGATATCCAACCTATTTAATTGAAACCAATGGGAAATTTCTTATTTAATCCATCTTCTTGAATCCTCACAAAGTTTTAGTTAAAAATTATGCTTTTGGGACACTTAATCACAGTCTGGTTGTATGAGTCCTGGTACAAGCATTTTACCAATTTTTAGAGGATCCTGATTAGTCACCTAAAGATTGTAGATCCTACTCAAAAATGCTAAACTGGGACTAAATCACCTAGTCAAGTGTATGAGTCCCAATACACCTTAAAAGTAGTAATTTTTTAGGGTTTTCAAGCCTTTCTTAGTCATTTTCATTTCTCTAGGTACTTCTCTATTTTATTCTATTTATCAGTCTGATTACATGTTTTCAAATTCCATTTTCTAGGTCACCTAGCTAGATTTTCATATTTCCTTCATTTCCTTTCTTTCTAAGCATTTGCTTAGTGGTGAACCCCCTTTTAATTATTAGAGTTATCATGTATTAGAGAATAATTATTTAATTTAATTAATTATTATTCTAATTCTCATACACTTAAGCTAAACTGAGGTTTTCTTTATTAGTTAACTCAATGCTTTATTTATGTTAAATATAGAGCTAATATTAGATCATTCACTCTCATCTCACAAGATGTTGAAACTTTTCATAATATAATCCCTTTAATCATTAGGGCTGCTCTTATAAAGCATTCATTCTCTCTTGTAATTATTTAATCTTGTGAATATTTTCTTGTTGAGGAATATTGCATATATTGTTTGTAGATCTTTTATGTGGAAGGTGTATTTATTTGTTGTTTAATCATGTGGCTTGTGGTTTTGTGCTTGTTTCAAAATTCTAACATGGTATAAGCGCATGGATTTAGCAAACCCCTTCTCAATTTATGAGGTTTCTTTTTTCAACAAGGATTGCAGACTTCAGATCAGAATCCCCTTTGCTTTTTTTGCAAATTTTGGAGGTGGGAAATTTTAGGCACATTTTCGCGCAAAAATAACTTCACCGTTGGATTCAGAGTTGTTGAGAATGTTAAATTTGGCTTTTGTTTCGCCTAATTTGGGTTCCTAACACCAAATCTATGAGGGTTTGAAGAGGGTTTTTTCTAGATCTGAAGGGTAGCTACATTTTTGGTTTATTTTGAGCCAAAATGGAGGTTTCCATTGCACTCAAAAGGCCCAAAAATCCTTAAGATCGTCTATCAAATCACCAAAATCCATTTTGGGAGTTTTTGAGGTAAAATTATTTTGCTAGGGAGGTCGTATGGCCTCCCTGGAATGAGAATCAAGGTAAAAAGAAAAAAAATTCATGATTTTTTTCTTGCAGATTTTTTTTTCAAAAATCAAATAAAAAAATTGTTAGAAAAGCCTTTTTAAAGGTGTTGTAGGATTTTTTTTGTTAAAAAATATATATTAAAGAAAAAAAAATCACTTGGGGAACCATAGGTACTGCTCACCCCTACCATGGTAGAGGTGGTAGACCCATTGGCCCACCCCTACAGTACCTTAGGGTACTAGCACCTTGTCGACGACGGCTCCTTGGGACTCGCCAGGGGTGGGCTTCACCTCTAATTTTTTTTAAATATATATTTAAATAAAAAAAAATTAATTTTTTTTTAAAAGAAAAATATAATAGGTTTTTTTGGTTAGCTTTTTTCACTTTAAAATAAAAACTACCATTATTTTTTGGAAATATTACTTTTTTTGCAAAATAATAAAACTGGCCAAGTTTGGGGGATATTGTTTCTCTCACTACTAGATTTTGTGGCTCTCTACATTTAGCAGAGTTATTTTTGACAAATTTGGTAGAGATGTTTTTTTTTTTCCTTATTTAGCTCCTCTCCATTGGGCTTTTCAGTTTTGCATCCTATCTTCTAGATGCCATATCTCAGTCGTACGATGATATTTTTTCAATGATTTTTTTTTTTGAAATTGGGTATAATTTCATGCTCTTCACATTGGTGCAAGTGGTTTCCAGTTTTATATTCTAGTTTTTTCTAGAATTTAGTTTTCTCAGTGTTGTTGATGTTCAGTTCTCATTTTGGATACTTCAATGGGCCATATCTTCTACAACTAGACTCCTTTTTGGGTGCCATTTTTTTGAAAGTGCATGTTTTTTCATGTACTTCATCATGGTTCTACCAGTTTCCTCTTTTTCTATAAAAGAATTGTATTTTCATAATATAGTCCTTTTTAGACATTATCGGCTCCTATTGTATGCACTTCTTATCATGTAAACATACTAAAATAAAGTGTCTCTATCTTTCACATAATTATTGGGATCTTGCACATCACTTTGTCCATTATTGTACTCACACTCTATTATAAAGTGTCATGACTTGGTTTGCCATCATACCTTTCTCAAGTGAGTGTCCCTTCCACAACAACAACCTCATGTGTGTGTGAATTTTGTTTGCACACCCTTTATATGTGTCAGTACTTTCATGTTTATAGATTTATATGTTCTTGATTTAGAGTAGTGTTTTTCCCATGATGTTTTCTCTATTTCTCTACATTATAGAGCTTGATCTTTTGTTTGTTCATGGGTACCTTACATGGCCTTGTTTGTCGAGACCCATCATGTATTCTATTTTTTAGAGTTGTTTAGCTTCTCCCTAAGTTCATCTTAAGGGGGGTGCTAGAGTTATCATGTATTAGAGAATAATTAATTGCTTTAATTAATTATTATTCTAATTCTCATGCACTTAAGCTAAACTTAGGTTTACTTTATTAGTTAACTCAATGATTTATTTATGTTAACTACAGAGCTAATATTAGATCATTTAATCTCATCTCACAAGATTTTGATACTTTTCATGATCTAATCCCTTTAATCATTAGGGTTTCTCTTATAAAGTATTCATTTTCTCTTGTAATTATTTAATCCTATGAGTATTTTCTTGTTGAGGAATATTGCATATATTGTTTGTAGATCTCTTGTGAGGAAGGTGTATTTATTTGTTGTTTGATCCTATAGCTCGTGGTTTCAGGCTTGTTTCACAATTCTAGCATTACTCTCACCTAAGGAGACCTTGTAGCAACCCCCTTCTCTCAATTGAATCATTGGGTTGTTGCCTTTATGGTTTCCTTGAATGAACTAAGAATGGAATAGGAGGAACCCCATTATGTGTTCCATCTCCTAAAAGGTGGAGCACCCTACTTCCATGTGTTCACTTATGCACAGTGGAGAGCTCTTATGGATGTTGTCATAGTTGTAGAGACCACCTTAATTTGTGAGAAAGGTGATGTCAACATTTTAGTATTGAAGGATAGCATGAACAAATTATCTATCACCAATGCATTTCTTGAGGACTTTGACAAAGATTCAAATCAGATAATGGTCAAGTATGACCCCTATAGGAAAAAAGTTAGATGAATTTATTGCATATAAATGGCCATCTAAGGAAGATTTTGAGCAATGGAAGCAAAAATATGTTGATATCCTAGACTTATAGGTTCCTTTAGTGGCTGGATAGTAATGAATTTTGACCTTGATGTCTTCAGTGAGTAATGGTTTGCAGTAAGGATGGTTGCAACAAGATTACTATAATACATGGCTTAGAAAAATACACATTAAGCCTTTGTTAGGTCACTATTTAAATATTGTATCTTCCTCAATTCAAAGTTGATGATGTAAAGATGTTGATGTGAATGCTTTTCCTTTTCTTTTTTCTTTTTTTTTCATACTTTTAGTCCTACAATTCTGGGAGCACGTGGAAAATGTGTGGCTGCTCATGGAAAGAATATATTCATCGACTAAAGTGATTTTTGGAAGGTGGGAAGTATCTTCACCAACAAATGAAAATAAATTTTGTCTCATCTAGGATATTCCCCCTCATGGTTTTCAAATATAACAATATTTTGGAATGAATGGTAATTTTCAAATGAAAAAGTGACATGTGTACATTGGCCTAAGGCTTGTTTTGCTCCCTTGTTTTTATAAATGGGAATTTAGGGCCAATTGTACAGGTTGTTGATTGATCTCAAAGAATAATTTTGTAAGAGACAATACATTGAATAGAATTGATTTTTTCTCTAGGTTAAGAGTGTTTTGTTTCTACAAACAATTTTTGATAATAGTACTAGCATTTGAATATAAAGAATGATATAGTTTCAAGGCCAATTCTCTCTTGGTGTATTCATCATTTGAATTATCAATGAAATAATCAAGGGTTATTTCAATGGTCTTCATTATGTTCCAAGGAATGTATGGTTTTTTATTTGTTCTAATTCAAATAATTAGTTAAATTTCTTGGATGAAATCATAGGTTTATGTGATTTGAGTATCGAGATATGATAATGAGTTTTGGTTTTGAATATTTGAGTATAATGTTTCAATGCAATGTTATAGAAGCTATGTAATGCTGAATTTTAAGTTGATATTAAATTTGGTTTTCATTTGACTGGGCTTTGTACCCTGGGATAAGGCACTATTCTAGGATTTGTGCTTGTGTTGCAATAGTCTTGATCATTCACAAACAATACATTCAAATCACTTAATTCTTTAAATTTCTTGTTGAAATGTCTGTCAAGTCAAGGTTTATCATTCTCTATTACTTTTGAAATAATTAATATGTAAATAATTTTCTAGATCTTTGCATCTATTGAATTGTTGAGCAATTATGTCTAGAGCTTATCTATTATTTACAATGTACAAGGGTAATTAGCACAAAGAATCTTAAATACATTATGTTAAGTTGTGGCTGACCGTTGTGTGTACACATCAAATATTAAATGTGGATTGAGCTGATTGTTGGAGAATATTTTATTATGCTAAAGCTAACTTAAAGCATAAAAAATATTTGCTAGCAAACATATATATGAGATCGGGTAAATCATTTTGAGTAGTATGGTGTGTGAGTGTGTGTAAAGAGTAGAGCAAATGTGTGTGAGTGAATATCAAAAGATTTGTTGAGAGAATTTTACTTGTGCAAAAGAGGGTTTATGTGAAGCGAATTAAGATAGAGCAGAGTGAAGTGTAGAATTAGATAGTAGATCTAGAATTTGATCTATGAGCTTAACTAGAAGTGATCTCAGGCATTTGCAGATGCTGCTTTCTCAATACAACCTTTTGTTGTAATCCAAAAATATTGTAAGGTAGTGAGCCTTCCTTATTATGAGCAGTGAGCTTTAGGCAGTGTGCCTGAATGCATGTGCATTCCCCTTTTGTTCATACTTTTAACAGAGTACAAATTTTGGACTAATCTCCACCGTGGTTTTTCCCCTAATAGGGTTTCCATGTAAAAATCTTGGTGTTATGGTATTTTGATTTTTTCCTTCATATGCTTGCATCTTTACCTTTGTTGAAATGTTGTAAATGGTTTAAGATCTAGATTGTAATTTAAAAATTGTGGAACACTGATTCACCCCCCTCTTAGTGTCGCTTGATTCCAACAATTGGTATCAGAGCATTCCAGTTCCTCTATAGAAGTTTAACAGCTTGAGGTGGATCTTGCAATGCAATGGACTCTAGTGGTCTTCAACAATAGCTTGTGGTGACACTTGATGATCTTGATCAGTCTAAAGGAGAAGTCCTGGAATTAAAATCAAATCTTAAGGATGCTGAAAAATTCATTTAGTCATTAAAGGATAAAATCAATGATTTAAGAGAAAAGAGGAAGGAACTATGTGATTAGTTGAAGTAGAAAGAAAGTAACTGCTTGGAAGATGTTCACCTCAATCAGGCCCTAAAAGAAATAACTAGAGAATGTGAAAATATTGCTAGAAACAATGCTACTCTAAAGCTTGAGATGGAATCTATGGTGATGAAGCTAACTAAGGAGATTGAAGAAAGGAAGAAGAATGTGGATATTCTAGCCTAGTCCTTAAAAGAAAAATCTAAAGAATGAAACTGAGTTAATAGTGGATTCATTTAGCTGGAGATTGAACTACATCAATCTAGAAACAATGAACAAGAGCTTCAAAGAAAAACAATTATTCTTAGTGATGAACTCACGACTGCAAATGAATTCAAGGAGAAGTTTAGACTTAGTTCTGCTAAGCTTGATGAGTTGAATAAAGGATAGAAGGATGCAAATGACAAGAGAGGTCTTGGATATGAGAAGAGAGAGAGCTTTGGATATGAACATAAGGATTCCAAAAAAAGAAATCAAATGAACAAAGGCAGAAGGTATCTAGTAAGACGACCTGATGCTCAAAAGTTTAATGGTCACTACTTTTCTTGTAATAAATTCAGTCATATGGCTTCTCGGTGCATAAATAAAATAAATTCAAGCAATCCAAAATTTCCCGGTCAGTGTTTCATTTGTAATAAGTTTGGTCATAAGTCAAATGAATGTAGAAATGTGATGAACAACTTTCATGGAGATGTCAAATGCTATGCATGTAATAGATTTGGGCATATTTCTAATCAATGAAGATCAAGAGGAAATCAATGGAATGAATGGTGTAGACAAAGAAATCTCGTGTGTTACAATTGCAACAAATTTGGCCACATTGTAAGATTCTGCAGGAACAAAAACATAGATAGAAGAGGTCCAGTATACAAAGGAAGAATTTCATAGAAATATGATAAAGGGAAAGGGAAAGTGATTGTGGAAGAAATAAGAGATCAGATGAAGAAAACATGGGTAAGGAAGAGTGAGCCTAATGAAGGAAATAAGCCCACACTTAAATTTTCTTTTGGTAATTACTTCAGACATTGATCTCAGGCTATTGGCCTAGGGGGAGTTTTTCAAGAAAATCCCTTGACCCCCTATCAGCAATTGGTATTGGAATATAGGAAATTGTAGGTAGTTGTGTTAGTGGTTTACAAGTGTATCAGTGATCACTTGTGAAAAAATTTGAGAAGTAGAAGGTTCACAGTTGGATCTTTCTTTTGTTGTTTGAGAAAGCAGAGTATCTGGAACTCCTAGGGAAAAATAATTAATGTGGTAAAAAGGTTAGGTGTGCAAGTTATAAAAGGGTATTTGGAACCCTCATTTTTCACCGTGCATTGAAGGAGAATAGAAGGAGAACCTCTATAGTAGAATTTCAAAGCAATCAAGTCAATTCGGCGATGAATTTATTAGGTACTTAAGTTGCTTGTTGAATTCTCACTCAATTTGGTGCTCGGTAGAAACTCATTTGGTACAAAAAAGAAAATGATGAAAATCAAAGGAATGTTGAATTTGGATGAATATAGCATTGATAAGATTAAGGAGGTGAGAAATTTGTTTTCAGCCAATGAATTGAAATGGCTTGAAGGTGTGAAACACAAAATTTTGGACATTTGGAGTGAATTTCCATATTTTGTCAATGTGGAAGTCATTAGGTTTATCTTGAATAGATTGAATGATAACATTCTAACTCTCGATAAACCCTATCCCATTTTGAAAGAGGTGATTAGGAATCTAACTAGTTTATGCAATGTTGGGGATATTCTGAAAAAGAAGTTGATTCAGAACAAAGAAGTCAAAAGCCTAACCGAAGTAACTTGAGATTAGAAGGATTTGATAATTTCGATGATCAAAGATCTGATAACAAAGTACTCTGTGCATGAAATCTCATACAAAATACTTTTCAGAAATAAGGAAGGCGCAACTTTGGTAGGCACAATTTATATCTCTCACAAAATGATAATGGAGGAAAATGATTTTGATCTGTGTGGATTGCTAAAAGATTAATTGATGGAAAATGTGCAACTAATGAAGGAAGCAGATTACCCCTTCAGGTTTGGTACATTGGTCATATGTATTGTGATGTATTTTATGAATTGCTTGCCATAGATCAATAATGTACTATGGAAAGAGAACAAACCAATTTGTAAACAAATTTTTGAACATTATAATGCTTTGGAAAATTGTGAGCAAGAATATGCAAATTTATTTAAGGAATTGCTAGGGAAGTTTGGAGCACTTTGCATTTCCATCCTAGTAAAAGCACTTGAAGTTGGATCTTTTTCTAGTGAAATGGAGAAGAAGAAGAAAAGAGCTCAAGAAATTGTTGTTTTCATTCCTCCGACACACAAAACTCCAAAAATTGAAGGAACATGTAAAGAGCAAGTGATTATGGACATACCAAATAAGGAATCTGATGAGTATACTCCAAGGGAAGAACTATAATCAGTTGAACCAGATGTAGTAATGGTAGAAGAAAGCAAAGAAGAAGGTGTTTTATTCAAAGAAAATATACTACAGCTTGTTCAAGAGAAAGATGGGATGCAAAAAATTACTAGCATATGGTCTGAGAGACCCTCATATGAGCAAGACCTGATCGAGAACACACTAAGTACTTATTTTGTGCACAATAATATTAAATTAGAGAGTTTGCAGAATGTGTTTCCTAAAGAGATTATTGAATGCATTAAGGATGCCATGGTCTTTGAGCCCCCAGACAAGAAAGAGGAAGAGATAATTTTACATCTGAAGGAGTAGTTCAGGCTATCTCTTACCAAACTGAAAAAGGAAAATGAATGTGTTGAGGCAATGCATAATAACAAAAAATAACATCTACAACTATTGTCTTCATTGGCCTCATGCAGTTGGGAAATACAGAGATAAGTTGGATTAGACTGAAACAAAGATGAACAAAATTGGTCAGGATTATAACATGTTTCAGGATCTAGATGGTGCTGTTAAGAAAAGAATTCAAGAGTTGCAGTCTAAGCATGCAAAAGTTCAGTTCACCAAGAACAACCTTGTGGACACATTTTGGAAAGTGAAGGATTTAACTGAATTAAGGTTGGAGCAGTTAATTGAAGTTCTAGGGAAAGGAGAGAAATTAGAAGAGGCAATCACAATTTTGGAATCTCTCATCCAAATTATTAACTGAACATCAAAGAACAACAACTTGATCTTAATCATTGGGATTACAGTGGAAGCATGGAAGAAATTTCTTCCAGGAATGAAAGATAAGTACAAGATAATTTTCTGACTCAAGCAACAATTGTATTTCTTCAAATTTTGATCCAATTTTTGAAATAGGGAGAGAGTGCAGAGAAAAATATGTTTTGTCATTGATGTCAAAGGGGGAGAGAGAGCAGTGAAAAATGCCTTATCATTCTAAGGGAAAACTATGTTTTAAAATTTTGAACTTTGGTAGCGTAATCATATTGGTTCCGACACTTAGTCATTTTTCACTAAGTGTTTCCATCAATGCCAAAGGGGGAGATTGTTGGCATATGGCTTCTAGTGTTGTCATTGATGGAAACCTAAGTCATTACTCTGGTCCGCAGATCAAAATTTGCTCGTACCAGGAGCTAGAGTGAAGATCAAAGTATTACCAGAAGTGAGAATGAAGAACATGGTATCCGGTCAGTATGTCAATCTGTATGCTTCACTAGATTATCTTTTTAAGTTGTGGATCTTATGGAAGATTGTTAAGCATCTATATTATCTTATTGTTAAGTTTTGTGGTGTCACATTAATTGGTGTACGAGTTAGGAGATCCAACAAAATAATTTTTCTGTTTATTTGCTAAAGGTGGCCTACTTTGTGAATGTAGCATGTTGCAGATGTATAAGGAGTAATTCTCTAAATTTTTTAGTGTTAGAGAATTTTGTTTTGGGTCCATGCTAAGTTGTGGCTGACCGTTGTGGGTGCACATCAAATATTAAATGTGGATTGAGCCGATTGTTGGAGAATATTTTATTATGTTGAAGCCATCTTAAAGCATCAAAAATCTTTGTTAGTAGATATATATGAGATTGCTTGTAAATCATTTTGAGTAGCATGGTGTGTGAGTTGGTGTAAAGAGCAGAGAAAATATGTGTGAGCAAATATCAAAAGATCCGTTGAGCGAATTTTGCTTGTGTAGAAGAGGTTTATGTGAAGCAAATTAAGGCAGAGTAGAGCGAAGTGTAGAATCAAATAGCAGATCCATAATATGATCTATGAGATTAACCAGAACTGATCTCAAGCATTTGCAGATGCTAATTTCTCAGTTCAAATTTTTGTTGTAATCCAAACATATTGTAAGGCAGTGAGCCTTCCTTATTATGAGTAGTGAGCTCTAGGCAGTGTGTTTGAATGCATGTGAATTCCCCTTTTGTTCATACTTTTAATAGAGTATAAATCATGGACTAATCTCCACTGTGGTTTTTCCCCTAACAAGGTTCCCACGTAAAAATCTTGGTGTTATGGTGTTTTGATTGTTTCCTTCATATGCTTGCATCTTTACTTCTATTGAAATGTTGTAAATGGTTTAAGATTTAGATTGCAATTTAAAAATTGTGGAACACTGATTCACCCCCCCTCTCAGTGTCCCTTGACTCCAACATCGCCCTCTCAGGTTTTGCAGAGCCTAAAGTAAAAAAGAAAATCCTTTCCAACATTTTGCACTCGTTCGTTGATGAATCCCTCCAATTAGCTAACCATTGGAAGATGGCAATTCCATAAGATATTTTGTGAGATCAGCTTGGTATATTAAAAACACCAACATTTTGGTCATCATTAGAACATCCCTCACAAAGTCACCATGACTGTCATGTCACCTCATACATCTCATCAATCACCTACCTCCAATGCAATATATATCCCATATGTGTATGATGGATCACTCCACCATATAGATACATTTATAATTTCTCAATCTTCTAATGCCTAGATTCCATTGGTCTAAAAAAATAGTATGCTACATGATAGGTCGAAATAGGTGTTAGAAAACAAGCAACAAGTTAAAGAGCACAAATAAACAACTAAAACAACCTACACTTCGAGATTAGCCTAAGTTGGAAACAAAACAAGACAAAGCCACGAAATGGAACTTTATACCTTGCGTTGAGTCGATCCTTTGGTTGGCCCTTCGATCTTGGATGTGTATGCTCCTTGGATGGCAAGATGCAAGCTAGATGAGGATGTGAAGATGGATGCAAATGGATGAAGATGTGAAAATGGCTAAGTAGAGGTTGAGAAATAAAACTACAAGAGTTTGGCTAGCACAAGTGATCTCCCCAAAATGAGAGAAAAGAGGGGGTATTTATAGGATTTTTGGGAAATCCTAGGGGAAATGGACGGTTGAGATTGATCCACCAAATATCAAGATGTAGGGCTAAGGTGAGTTGAGAACTCACAAGCCCTCACATCTTGACATGTGGCATGTGAGATAGCCCTAAAAGGTGAAGTGGACATGAGGTGGAAGGAGAAGGACATGACATGGAGAGGGGTACAAAGTACCTTGGGATTGGACAAGATCTCCTCATAAAGGAGGTCCTTGTCCCCATGTGGGTGAGAGGACAAGTGGGGAATTAAAAATTCCTCAAATATCCTTATGGGGAGATGGGAAATAATTTTAAATTCCAAAGGGTGCATTGGGGGATTAAAAGGTGAATTAAAAATTCACATGGGGAAGAGAGGAGCCTAGGATAAATAAAAAGGAATTAAAAATTCCTTGGGGGATGGGGAGAGTTGACTAAAGGGGTGATTAGGATTGTGCAAGTACTTGATTAGATTAATTAATGAAGATTAGAAGAGAGTTAGATCTCACATGTGACTTGATGTGACAAGTCAAAGATCACATGGGGAAGAGAAAAGGAATTTAATATTCCTTGGAAGGATAAAAGGAATTAAAAATTCCTTGAAAGGTTGATTAGGCTAGTTAGTGAAGGATTAGAGGATGGTTAGGTGGCTAAGAGAGATTAGAGGCCAACTTGCAAAAGTTGGAGGATGTGACACATCCTAATCAAGGATTAGGCATGTGCACACCTTAATGATGGGATTAGAAGAAGGATTAAGATAAGATAAAAATGATGGAGGATGTGACATAAAGGGAATTAAATAAATGGAATATTTATTTAATTCAATTGATGGAAGAAGGATTAAAGAGATAAGGTATATTGATTAAATACCTTAGGGATTTGGCAGAATTAAAGCTATTAATTAAATAATAGCAGTATTACGAAAATAAGACGAAAGGGGATGAATTTGGATAAATTAAGTGTCCAAATTTAGGCGTCTACACTACCATACCCATACAAGAAATAACATCACTTTATATCTCAAGATCCTCACATCTCTATATACCACATGATATATATCTTGATATAAGTGCACTAGTATACAAAATCCCCAACCATATATTGCACCCTCTGACAACATTTAATATAATACATGACCCCATCCAATAGGAAACCCACATGACCTCTGATCTAGAATGAGAACCCCATTTTTCAACCTTTCCATTTATAGGGCTAACACAAGAAATGTAGCCATCATTGGTCCAAAATCCATCTCTACCCCACGAATCGATAAATTCCTAGTGAAGAATATTTTCTCTAGGTAGCCTTGTATTATTACAATATCATAGTATGATAGCTCTCTATAAATTGGGATTCAAATAATCATCCACACAATGCCAATTTTTATTGTCACGTGGTCTCCCTTATCAAAAATCAAAAGGAGCTCATCAAAAAACTCCAGCTCTCCAACAATTTTGTCATCATAGCTTAATGGGCATGAATCTTAGGCCACCGATCAACACCCTATAATTGTAAAGCAACTAAAAATGTCTTATCCATATATGGTAATAAAAAAACTAGTCTCATCATGGGAAGATGTCTCTCTATAGATTTTAGTATGGGTAAATCATACTACATCTCATCCAAGTCCAAATATGAGCCCTAACCAAGAAATTTTTTTGTATGCACAAAAGCGCTAATCCTTGACCTCAAAAGAACTATCCTAGAGAAATCAGTAATCCTTGACCACAAAAGCCTTATCCTAGAAAAAGTGCTAATCCATAAACAAAAAATCATTGTCCAAGTGAAAGAGTTAATCCTTGACCTCAAAAGTTCTATCCCAGTGAAAGCACTAATCCTTGACCTCAAAAGAACTATCCTTTCAAAAGTGCTAATCCTTGACCAAAAAAGTGCTATCCTAGCAAAAGTGCTACTTTTTGACCCAAAAATAACTATGATATCAATTGCACTAATCCACACCAACGCAAAAACTAGCAAGAAAAATGCTCTACATGGACATCTAAAAGTACTAGCGCAACCCACAAAATCATTGTCTAAGTGAAAGAGCTAATCCTTGACCTCAATCTAGTGATATCCTAGTGAGAGCACTAATCCTTGGCCTCAAAATAATTATCCTATTAAAAGTGTTAATCCTTGACCACAAAAGTGTTATCCTAGCAAAAGCGCTACTCCCTGACCCCAAAAGAACTATGATATCAATTGCACTAATCCACACCAACACAAACACTAACAAGACAAATGCTCTACATGTACATCCAAAAGTACTAACCCAATCAATTTTTTTTGCATATAAAATAATGACCAAGAAATGATTGAGCATTCTAATTCATTTTTCTTTTAAAATCTATAGCCTTATGTCCAAAATTATTACAGGAATAACAATAACCATAAAAATATGGGTACCTTTGGACATTTGGTTGTCTAATTGGTGGTCTTTTGAATTCACTCTTCTAGTTTCAAACCTTTGTGAAGTTTCTCTTATTGTCATTCTTCTCTTCAACCTTGTTTAGAGTTTGATCTATCTTTGAGCTATAACCTTTCTCAAATCCTAATCCTTCTTTTTATTTCAATACCTTCTAATTTTCAATCATCTCATCAAGCATTGTAGTAATCTTCTTGAATTTTTCTTCTTGAATCTTTGCTTTCTCCAGATTTTTTCTCAAGGTTACAACTTGTTTTTCAAGATTTGAGCATTCTTCATATTTGTCTTTTAGTTTAGCATTCAGGCAATCTTCAACTCTTTTACTTTCTTCAATCTACAATTTCAAGTTGGGAATTTGATCTCATTTGATTGCTTGAGCTCTTTTATCCTATCTATAGATTTCTTGAGTTTCTCTCAATATATTAATGCATTCATTTCCATCACTAAGGTCCTCTTCCAGATCTTTGTTCTTAGATTCTTCTTTATCCAAATCATCCAAGGCAGATTTGAGTTCCCATTCCATGTCAACAATGCAATCTTCTTTAGTAAATCATACCATAGGAATTTCTTCTAGAGGGGTAGGATATCTCTAAGTAGCCACATGTTCAACTCCAAGATCTACCTTAGTGATCAAACCAATTGAAGGAACCAAGATCTAATACAAATTGTTGAACACCCAGAATATTGAGAGGGGGGTTGAATCCGTATTCCATTAAACCACTTAAATATTTAAACATCTATTTGAAACATCATATTCAATTTGCAGTAAGGATATAAACCATGAAAGTAATCATCAAAGTACATAACACATGAACACTAGATTTTTACATGAAAAACCCAAAAAGGGAAAAACCATGGTGAGGATTAGCTCAAAATATATTATAACTAGTCATAATATATTACAGAATGGCTTCCTGTCTTTTGGACTCAGTGTCCAAAGGAATCACTATCCAGAGAATAAGAGAAATGGAAAGGAGGGTTGGCTCACTACTAAGGTTTGAACTGCTAATAATGCATCTACAATATGCAAGAGATACAATTCCATTGGAGCTCAAAATATTGAATCAACACACTTCATACTACACCACTTCTAAAATCTGCTCTACTTTACATTTGCATCACATTCACATGTTTCATATTGCATGACACTATATTCACACTACAACATTAAAAATGATCTTACATTTATACCCATTACATCCACAAACATCAATTAGTTCAACCTAATTAGATGTATCATGCATAACATAACTTGTCAGCTCAAGATTCAAGCACACATACTTTGCGACTTAATTCAAAACTTGTAATGCATCAAAATAGGTTAGAGGGGACCCATGATAACTCCATAAGACCAATCAACACTTCCTTTAACTTTGTATGACCCAAAGCTTATTAGGTTAGCTCCATTAATGGAGTAATGACTAAAATACACCAATTGATCATTCACAAGCTAACACTTGGACCTCCAATACAGTTTCCACTTGGATCATAGATGCTACTGACACCTGTGAACAATCCCTCAAATCTTCATACTTAGATATTCTTCTATGGTCGAATGCATACCAATCCTAATATGTACTCTGTAATGGTAACACTCTCATTGGCAAACCCAATACATTGTCATCATTATCTTTGATACCAGAGGACATAAATACATGAAACTTTGGATTTAGATTCCTTTGAAATACACCAAAATTACCTTAGAACCATAGACTAAAATTCTTCAAGGTGGACTAATGCAAATAAAAAATCTAATACATTGTATAGTAAAAACTTATATTCTAGACTTAGTTGAATATCCAACAAAACTGTTTTATATCAGAGAAAAAATCTTGCATCTTTATACCATATTTCCATCACCTCAATCACTTATGCTTTACTAGCCAACTATACATCAATCTTCGTGCATCAAACCACAATGTTGACATCATTGACAACATTGTATATGCTCATGCCCATACTTATGCTACCAACAAACATACCAATGACAATCTCCTCAAACTTCCAATAAAATCATCATCCTACTAAAATCAACTTGCATCCTACTCTAGCATCATCATTAAAACTATCCATCTAAATTGGTTGATTAAATATTTAAAAATTCAATACACTTTTATGATATCTGCAAAGTTGAGATGGTCATGAGAAACCCACAAATTGCAGATAATTAGGAATTTTGGAAAGAAATATATAGACAAGGAATTCCCACAAGCGAGATGACTCAAAATTCCTTGCAAGGGTGGAAGGACCATCAGTATAGGTTTGTGCAAAAAAATACATTGGAACTAGTTAGAAATATTGGAATTAATTGTAAATGGATAGCTCAAACATAAAATTTTGCAAGGATGATATTAGTCAAAGCATTTGTATAAGGAAGATTCATCAAAAACCCAAAAGTTTACAAATTGATAACATACAAAACACCCACAAAGCCATAACTTAGCCAAATTTTATTCAATCTTCATCAAATTTGACTTCCAATACCCATTAGGCTCCTCTACAAGGTGATATTATTATTTTTCTCAAATTATTCTTGTAAATTCTCTTGAAGAAATTAACCAAAACGAACACTACTATAAAGCAAAAGCAACATAATTGAAAGGATTTTTTTCTGGTCAATGTAGGATTACTTGTGGACTTGGATGCTTCTACATAAATTTATAATATGGGAAAATACCATTAAACTATAGAAAAGAGGGTCTTCAAGTATCTCAAGGACACATTATAGTGTCTTATTTTCTATCAAAGAAGGAATTTTTTTTTCATGACATTGGATATAAAGGGATTCAAATATTTTGATTGGGTTGGTGATGTGGATAGCATGAGGTCTGCTAGTAATTTTGTGTTTATCTTCTTTGGTGGCACATTCAATTGCATGAGAAAATGATAAGATTATGTTATTATTTTCAACAAAAAGAAAAATAAACTAGCAAGTACTCATACATGTAGTGATGTAGATTGGCTTTAAAGACTATATTTGGACATCATATTGAAGTAAGATATAGTGGTGATTTAGTGTGATAATCGGTGCCACCATCTTGGTAAATAAAACTATCTTTCATACTGAATCAAAGCACATAATTGATGTATATTATCACTATATTTACGACATGGAGGATATGAAAGTTATGGTTGAGAATAAAAATTTGCATTGATTAATGTTACATATGTTTTGATAAAACTTGTGAATATAAATAAGTTAAGATGAACTACAAGATGGCTATGGAGATCAAACCCTATCATTTATTTCCCTATGTTGAGTATCCCTTATGATTCTTATGATGCATACAAGTGGGATATTGTTAGAGCTAGGGAAATAGGTGTTGTACACCTTGCAAATTCTAGGTCTAGTTATAATTATTTAAAATTTATTAATATTGTAAATAGATTTCCCACATGGAAAGGGATGTTCCACTTGGATGGAATCTTGATATTAAAGTAAAATTTCATGATAGCAACATGCATAAAAATAAACTTTGACAATATAGATGATTCCTTTTAAAAAAGATTGGAAAAAATTGAAACCCATTATAAACGACAATGTCTAGTTTTTAAATGTGTAATTCTAAATAGTGTTGAAAATATTTATTTATTTATCAAATTTTAAACTAAAAACTTCATAAATTTGAAATGACATACATCACTTTTTTTAATAACTTCTTATTTTATTTAATTTTTAATTTTTTTGGTGCTCAACCCACTTACATGTCATTATCTACACAATAATTTATTTATTTTTACAAATTATGTGGGCCATAAATGAAGGTATTAACAAAACATCTTAATCCTAATAAAAAGTTAAGAAAAAATATTAATTAAAAAATTACAAAAAACTATATTGACCAATAATTCATCATCATATACATATTTCACCAAAATAATTTTATTTGGTACTTATTCAAAGCAGGTTTTGTATTCACATATTTTTCCTTTAGCATAAACTATAGTTCAAGATGCACACATTTTTAAAAAATATCAATTTTGTACGTCCATATATAAACTAAGTCTTATTATCTAGATATTTTAAATTAAATTGCATATTTGAAAACTATTGAAAGAAATTATATTTCATAACTTTAAATATTTCTACACCATGTTAATATTATATGTATAAGTGCTTCTAATTTTTACCCTAATGATAATAAGCTTTGGCTTTCAAGAAAAAAGTTTCCACTTTTTGACCAAAAATGGACCCATTATCTTGCACTAACCTTTGACACTTTACAAATACAACGTTCAATGATTTTTGAGTACTATTATAGAGTATATATTCATATATATCTATATATTAGACATTATTTTATTTTTCCCTATTTACATGGTATACCCTAGTTCCTTTTTTAATTTTTTATTTCATGCTTTAGCCCTTCATTTTGTATGTAATTTATTATAATTCTATTCATGAACACCTATTTTTTTCTTCCCACACTTGGAGGCTATTTTATTTTTTACATTGTTCTTATGCCTTTATTTATGTGTTTCTTCTCTTAGATTTCCTATTTTACATTTTCTTATATCCTTTGTCCTTTTTGTACATTTTCATAGTTGTTTTCCTTCCTTATGCTCATGACTCATTACCATGACATGTTGCTACACCATGCTACTTAGAGCTTAGTCATTAGACATATTTTTATCACATGCAGGACTATAGCTTTCTTACTAAAGGATTATGCTTATTAGAGTCTCCACTATGGTCTTTACATTGATATGTATTGTTTCTTAGAGCTTCACATATCGAGCTTCATATTTTGGAACATCTTACTTCTAAGAGTCACTTGTTAAATTTATATTATCATCTAATTCTTCTAGAGATAAATATCTCTTGGTCCTACATTAATATATTCTACTCTCAAAGTCACCTATACTAAATGGTACAATCATGATTTCACCCCATGACACATTGAGATTTCATTCCATATTTTTGTGTTGGGGATGTTGTGGCTTTTCTCAAGTCTTGCATATCATTATTATATGTCTTTAGGTCTTCTATTTTGGATTTATGCCTTATATCTTGGGTGATCCCATAATAGTGGTTTTAATTTTTGGCCATTGGACATTGAAATTATTATTTTAACTAAATCTTCACATTCGGGCACCTATAGCGCTAAACTGTGAGGAATTTGAAGATGGTGCAAACTAGAGTCTCATAAAATTTTGTTCGTAGATTCTAAAAATATTTTTTTCAAAATTTTGGAATCAAATTGTACTTCTTTTCCATCTCACGACGAAAATTGATTTTTTAGAGAAAACAACATTTTAAAATGATGCACACCGTATAACACATAACTTTTTTTCCATGAAGGATAAAATTCTAATTCTTTCAAATTTAGATTTGTAACTCTGATATCTAGTGCTTCCACTTGGTTAGATAGTTTTTTATTGAATATTTTTTCCTTAATAAAGTTTCAAATTCAAACCGAATTACAATTCAGACAAATGACCATATAACGCGTAATTTTTTTGTATATGTCAATTTTTTTTTATTTTTTTTGTTGGATCAAGGACTTCAATATCTGGTGCACTCATATTTTTCAATATTTTTTTTTTGATAATCTTCTATTTTTCCACATGTGAAGAACAAAGAAATTCATTTTAGATGAAAAACCTATGTTTAATAAAACTTAAAAAACAAATACATAACAAAACCAAAACATATTAAAATTATATTCATTGGATAGCTTGTTCTGAGGAATACCATAATCATTTGAAATAAATTTTAAATGAATTCATTTGATCCCCCAAAAGCTAAATCAAAAGTGATTTTTTATCAGCATTTTGATAGGTGTAAAGGAGATGCATTTATAGGTATGGTTTAAAACTAGGGGGTTCTATCCAAGGGGGTTTGATCTAAGGTATTTGATCAAACCCTCTTCAATTGGAATGCTTTAAATGAAAATTTTTAAGGTTTAAATCATTATATTTTCTAAAATATGTGATTTTAAAAATCTGTTCCTCAGGGAATTGTAAACCACTATTATGACATCACCCTCTTAGCTTTATGCCTTATCTTAGAACCCATGCATGTGTTTTTTATTGAGGAATTTTATTTCTATAATTTCAATTGCCACTAGGGATTAAATTTCTCTTTGATATTTGTGTGCTCATGCTTTTGGATGGCACATTAGGGGACATATGCTAGTATTAGTACTCAATATACCTAGATGGGTGTTACTAGGATATTAAGGGCCCAACCACTATTCTATTAAGCATGTTGTGGACAACATCCTTATTCACCAATTCTAGTTGTAGCTCATGTTCTTACATGATTCATTCTTTACACTTATTGAGCTATATAATTCAATATTTATTATATTGTATAAACATAATGCTTATGACCATATTCTTACATAATGATGTGATTACATGCTTAAAATATATTTACTTTTTATATACTATTTTTCTCTTTCAATGATTTCTTGCATCTTATGGATACATCCAACTATGAAGGGGCATGCATTTATTGGGAATTATGGTGTCTTAACCTTTGTAATTCTCAATTTAATTATTTAATTATTAGGTGTCTTCTCATTATTACATGTCATATTTTAATTGTATTTAATTTAATATTTATACTCTCCCTCAAACAAGGTGTGAGAATTTGTGTTAGGAATAAGTAATTTTTTTGATGAGCTGTAAATACTCACAAGGAGAAAAATACAATAGATTTGGAGCACCCCTCTTTTGTGTGATTATATGAAAAGTTATGATGACATCTTATGACACATTAGAGCTAAAAATAGGGGGAGTTACTTTGAAATCATGACTGGCTATGACAGGATTTGTTATTTGTCATTTGGTGCATATTTTAAGATAGAATATTATGTTAAGTTGGATGCCCATGTTGAGTGTGTCAAATTGGAGGTTATAGGTAAATTACTGATTTATAATTTTTAGAAAGCAAAAAAGAATCTTAATGGGTGGAATTTAAAATTGTGCTCAATTTGGGTAACACATTTGGGGAGTTTTATAATATGATTTTAAAATTATTTTTGGTTTACTAGCTTGCTCATTGGTCTATAAATTGGCACTTGAAGAATTATTTTCACAAGTGAACTTGTGGGTACACATATGCTATTGGAATGTAGTTAAATTCTTTCAATTTTATTATGGGTGAATATTCTTATAAGGAATTGTATTGCAAGTGTGTTGTAATCCTCTTAAAACTTCATAATATATTATGCAGGTTTTGGAGTTTATTTTTCTTTGAAAGACTTTTCCCCATCTAAATCGTCATGATATGGTATGATTTGTTTATCTTTTTAAGAATGCATTTAGATTATACTTAAAATTTTTTTACATTACTCCCTTCAAGATTAGCAGCTATATTTTTTTTTACATATTTGGTTTTCTTATGATTTCTTGCAACTAGCATTCCTACATGTTTAGATATGCAAAGAGGTCCACATGTGCTAATAGGGACTTATCTTATAGATGGAAACATGCACACGAGACAAGCATTCATGATCATATCCTTGTAGGGTCCATTACTTTAGATGGACCCCACAAACCTTATGAGGCATGTTGCTTGAGTGTCTAAGAAATTACTTTATTGTACATGCATGTTTGTGAGCGTTACATATTTTAAGATAATGTTATTTAGGATTCACTTATACCTCAAAGTGGAGGCAAAGTGCAATAGTGAAATTTGCATACCCATTCAATTCCTCATTTAATTTTGTGTACATTTTGATGAAAGGATATAATAAATGATATGATATTATGTAAATATGAATAGTGTCTTTTGATGCTGTTTTTACCTATTTACTTATAGATATTCTTAATCATTTAACCCTGCCTTATTTATTTACACGTATTCTAGTACATTAATCCTATCTACTTATTTATCACATATATCTTTGTATTCATTCCCATTTAATTGCTTTAATTGCTTACCACCTAAGTTGTTATCTCAT
>VDFB02374259.1:0-31834 GCA_007258455.2 Sequoia sempervirens
CTCTATATTTCTCTTTTTTTTTTGTATATATAATACATATATATAGATTTATAATATATTAAATTATTTATATATATATATACACGTACCCATACGTACCCAAACCCCTAAAAAAAATTTGCCCGTACCCACGTACCGGGTTCTCGTACCCGAACCCGTCCCCGAACCCAAACCAGTAACTTAGATATATTGTTAGAGGGGCTGAGTGTATCATCTAGAAGCATTATAATATTGTTGTGTTAGCATCAGTTTGTGGTGCTTCATCTTGGCCTTCATATTGGTGCTTCATCTTGGCCTTCATATCGGCCTCTTTGTAAAGGAGACATTCGTTGATATTCAATATATAAGTGATACATTGTTGCTGGGTTTTTCTTGAGGAGGGTTTTCCCAGGGTATTTGCTGTGTTATTGTGTCTGATTTTGAATTAAATTCTGTCTATCTAATCTGATCATAAAAATTAATATGGTATCAGAGTGGGTTTAAGAAAGATCGTGATCAGATTTATATAGCAGCGCTATCATCCTCTCTTATTCTCATTCTCTTACATCTATCACATCGTCAAGATGGTGAACGGGCTCAAGATCGAAGATAGACTTGAGGGCGCATCTAACTTCACATCTTGGAAGTTTAGAGTCATGCTCACCTAGGAAGAAAATGAGTTAGTTGAGTTCGTGGAGGGAAAAGTTCCCAAACCTACTGATGAGAATGAGAAGCCACAATGGAAGAAAAATGGCACTAAGGCGTAAAAGATGTTGGTTGATTCCGTGAAAGATAACATTGTGCCAATCATCTCCAAGTTGAAGACAACAAGAGATATGTTCAAGACTTTAAAGGAGATGTATGAGATCAACAACACAAGTCGAGCTCTTGCATTAAAACAACTTCATCATATCAAGATGGTGAAAGGAGAATCCGTCATCTCATATTTCATGAAGATTTCCAAGTTGAGAGATCAGCTCTCTACCATTGGGCATATTGTTGATAACAAGGATTTGACCATGTTGGCTCTTAATGGTCTTCCTACATCTTGGGAGTCATACATTCAAGGAATCAGGGCGAGATCAAAACTTCCTGAGTCATACATTGAAGGAATCAGTGCGAGATCAAAACTTCCTAAGTTTGATCGGTTGAGAGCAAATTGTATTCAAGAAGAATCAAGGTTGGCTGTGAGAGGTATTGGTCAAAACTCTACAAATGAAGGCATTCATGTTCTTGCTGCTCAATTCTCGAAGAAGAAAGGAAAAGAAGGAAAGAAAGGGTACTTCAAGACGAATAGAGATAAAGGGTCAGATGGTGCCCCTGAATTTAAGAAAAAGGACCTATCTCGTGTTCAATGTTTTAGATGTGACAAGTTTGGTCACTATGCAAAGGGTTGCCCAACCAGGCCTAAGCAGCAGGTTTCAATTGCATATGTGAGTGAGATCTCTCCGCAGAAGGATTCAAGTGAATTTCTATTCTATTCTACTTTGTCAAGCAATGTGCCTACCGACATCAATACTTGGTTGATTGATAGTGGTGCCTCTCGCCACATCACCGAATTTAGAGAGCATCTATCTGATTTGGTGGAGAGAGATTCTAGTGTTCAAGTCATTATTGGTGATGATGCTAGCTACTCTGTGAAGGGTGTTGGTACCTCTTCTCTTCACTTGGATTCCGGCATTACCTTACAGTTGAGCGATGTTCTATTTGTTCTGGGTATCATGCAGAACCTTGTCTCTATCTCAGCCTTGGAGGACAAGGGATACCAAGTTGCATTCTCAGAAGGTAAAGTTCTTGCATGGCCAAAGAACTCAAGTATCAAGTCTACTCGGGTGATTGGAGTTTGTCATGAGTGTCTTTACAGACTTTGCACTCGTCCACTTCAGGCTTTGTTGCATGATTCTTCAAGTTCGTGTGAACTTTGGCATAGAAGACTTGCTCACCTTCACTTTCAAGCACTACCAATCATGGAGAAGATGGTCACGGGCCTTCCTAAATTCAATCAAGAGCATGAAGGCCTTTGCAGAGGTTGCACATTGGGTAAGAATACTAAAGGTCCATTTCATAGTGGTGAAAGTAGATCCAAATGTATTCTAGATCTTATTCATTCTGATTTATGTGGTCCAATGCCTGTTGCTTCTTTGAGTGGTTTCTTGTATTACATTATTTTTATTGATGACTACTCTAGAAGGACTTGGATTTATTTCTTGAAATTTAAACAATCTGAGGAAGTTCTTGGGAGGTTCAAAGAGTTTAAAGCTCAGGTAGAGAGCTTATCGAGGAAGAGGATCAAAGTTTTGAGATCCGACAATGGAGGAGAGTACATCTCTGGAAGCTTCCGTAACTTTTGCATTGAAGCAGGGATTAAGAGGGAGTTCTATGTCCCTTACAATCCTCAACAGAATGGTATTGCAGAAAGGAAGAACAGATCTATTGTAGAAGCAGCTAGAGCCATGATTCATGATCAAGATCTACGAACCTTCCTTTGGGCTGAAGCATCTAGGACAGCTGTGTATGTTCAGAATAGAAGTCCTCACCGAATTTTGGAGAACATGACTCTTGAGGAAGCATTCAGAGGGGTGTAGTCAAAAGTAAGTCATTTGAGGATCTTGGTTATCCAGTGTATGTTCATGTACCTAAAGATAAAAGGACAGAGTTGGAACCATCTAGCAAGAAGGGAATCTTTGTGGGCTACAATGAGTCCTCAAAAGCTTACGGTGTACATTCCGGGGTTAGAAGTTAATTGAGATCAACAGCGACGTTACATTTGAAGAACATGTTGCATTCAAGAGGTCTAAGGGCATCCACATGGAGATAGACAATGAAGACCAAGAGTCTCCTCAGGATATGGAAGTTGACCATACTCCTGAGATTCAGAGGGAGGCTACTGATCCTAAAGAAGATGATGATCCAGTTGAGCCTTTGGAACCTACTAATGGGCCTACAAATATTGTGATTGGTCGTAAGAGACCTCTTTGGGCTAGGCAAACAATGCAGGAGGCAGAAAGGTTTGCAGCCCCGAGAGGAACATTTAGAGAAAGCAAGAGACCTCATAAGTTTTCAAGCTATGTTGCTTTGATGAGTCAAATCATTGAGTCGGAGCCTTCTAGTGTTGAAGAAGCTACTAGTCAGCAAGAATGGAAAGATGCTATGGCTAAGGAGTTTCAATCCATCCTCAAGAATGATGTTTGGGACATCGTACCTAGACCTGAAGGTAAATTTGTTGTTTCTTCTAAGTGGCTCTTCAAGATCAAGCATGCGGCTGATGGAAGCATTGAGAAGTACAAGGCTAGGTTTGTGGCTAGAGGATTCTCTCAAAAAGAGGAAGTAGACTATGAGGAAACCTTTGCTCTAGTTGCTCGTTATACATCCGTTAGGACCATACACCAGATGGACGTGAAGATAGCATTTCTGAATGGTGTGATCGAGGAAGAGGTATATATTGAGCAACCTAATGGCTTTGAGGTTCATGGGAAGGAGTCTCATGTTTGCAGGCTGAAGAAGGCTTTGTATAGCTATGCAGTCCTCTCGTGCTTTGAAATACGAGAAAAGAATTGATCATTGCTTGTCAGAAAGCTGGGCTTCTCAAGAGTAATTGCTGATTCAAACCTTTACTTCAAAAGGTAATTGATGGCTGACATTATCCCAACGGATTTCTCTATGTTGATGATTTCATTCTTGGAGAAGATCACCTCATTATCAAATGCAAGAGTTGGCTTCCCAATTTGAAATTGGATCTTGGTCTCATACTTTTCACTTCCTTGGTTTAGAAGTATGGCCGGAAGAAATTTGAATGAGTTCATTACGGGTCAAGGGCAAGTATGCCATTGGCGTCTTGAAGAATTTGGGCCTTGATGGATTGCAAATCTGTAAGCCTGCCTTGAAGACCAACTCTGACTTAAGGAGAATGCGACTGGTTCCCGGATCTAGTGGATCACTACTATGCGGGCAATTGATTAGATAGTTGATGTATCTAGTCAATACTAGACCAAATATTTGCTATGCAGTGAGTGCACTTAGTCAGTTCATGTGTGAACCAAGGCAAATACATCTAGTTGCAGCGAAGCATAACTTGAGATACTTGTGTGGCATAGTTGAGTGTGGCTTGAGATATTCTTTTGATGTGGACTTGAAGCTGCATGGATATACTGATTCCGATTGGGCAAGGTGTGTCACTAATCAGAAGAGCACCTCCAGATGGTGTTTCAGTTTGGGGTCTGTTGGCGTTTAAATTCGCACCTTTGGTATGCGTATTTGAAACGGACAACTATGCACAAATAAACTGCTCTTCAAATTAGGAGGGGAAGCTCCCTCTTGCTGATGGTGTTGAAAGAAAGTAAACTAAAACTAAGTTGCCTATCTTTTTGATCAGCTTAGAACACAAGGTTTATTAAACACAAACGCCGCAACTGAGATTTTCTGATTTAAAGAACTTCAACTACGACTAACTTAAACTAGAGACGTTTCTAACTTCTCAAGTAATAGCAGAGCAAGAGAAACTAGAAATGAACAAGGTAGATTTTCTGACAAAATACTTCAATAACCTCCTTCTCAACAAACACCTACACACTTCACTGTAAGTTGAAATCAAGATCATAAAAGTATAACATAAATAACGGAAATCTGAGATTTTGGACCAAGGCAAAGGAGACTCATGATTTTATTACTCAAATCTCTGGAACAAAATTCCCTTCTAACATGCCTAGAACAAGAAATTGCAACTAAAGAGGCTTGCAATCTTGCTCTTACACACTACAAACAGCAATCACACTAACTCCTTGTTGGCTAAAGAGGCTCAACAATTTGCTATCACAACACAATTTGAACAATACTTGAGTAACAAATAGAAGGCACAACAGGCTCTGCATTTTGTTCTCACTAGCACGGTTAAAGAAAATAATGAGCAAAGGCTCTTATTTATAGACAAGCAGAGGAGTAGGGAACCCTAAAATCTCCTTGCTTTCACAATCGAGGGCTTGCTCAGCAAGCAAGATTTATTACTAAATCTAGAAAGAAGATAACATCTACAACCCTAGAAAGTAGAAAAAGCGGGAAATGCCAACTATTACATTTTATCTTCTTTCTCTTCTCAAAGAATGGATAAGAATTATTCCAAGAATAGAAAGAAAGCGAGAAAGAAAGCTTCTAGAAGATAGCTGCTTTAAAGCTCAATCACATCCGCTAGGAAGTTGGAGATTGTGTCCCGGTTCGGTGCATCTATGCCATCAATAGCAATACACCGCTTTTCAAGAATATCTTCAGCATCTGCAATAGATCTCAGGAAATCTTCTACCTCATTGGCCGCTTTGTCGAACTTTGCTGACATCTTTGAAATATGACCTATCCTTCCGCCAACTGGACTGCAACTGTGAACAACACTCTGAAACTGATCTTTCACTTCCTCAAGCCCGATGTAAGAACCATCTTCAAGACTGTATCGAGAAGGAATCTCTATGATAAACTCACCAATGAAAAGGAGAACTTCAATCACCCTTTGTCTGTAGGCGATGAATTCTTCGGATATCCTCTCATAGGTTTTAACTTTGAAAACATGACGCTCTCTCCAGGAGAGGATTTGTCTCTTGTGTTCTCCTGAAACTGTTGAACCGTAAGCCGTGTCTAAATCAGCAATGATGATCTCATGCCTCGGTTTTACTTCAGCCAGTGTTTGTTCAAACCCTTGGATACCTTGACGTAGCTCATGAGCGTTTTCTCTTAACTGGAACATTCGTGCCAAAATCTCCTTTCCTCTAACAATGAAGCTCTCGATCCACTCCTAAGTCTCTTTCCCACAAATGACCAGCTGTCTCAACTAATGGTGATCAGCTGGTGTCTCCAAGACCTGGGGCAGCAACTGGGTTGCTTGTGAAGAACCACGGACAAGGTTAGAAATGAAAAGCCTGAGCTGCTGATTTTCAGCCTTGAAGGCTGCCTTGTCTTCTCCATCTTTAAGCACTCTTTCCTGAAGGTTTTCGGATACAACTTTGAAAAGACTCAGATCCGCATGCCTGGTATTTCTACCGAGGTTAGCCTTGACCATGACGAAGTCATCAATATTCACTTCATCCCTGTTCTTGTCTTCTGGGAGCAATGCAGTCTCCATGATTATCTCGTTATCAGGATTCCTATCAAAGTGAACTTGCTTCTTTGCTTTCTTCTTAGGAGGTTCCTGATAGATGTTATCGAGATCATCAACACTAACCTAATACGAAGGCCTTCTTCTCACCCTTCCTAAGGAGTTCTCAAGCCAAGACACAGTAGTATCTTTAATAACTTCCCTAGGAGGTGCAACTTCAATCTCTTCATCTTCAATATCAAGGTCGATGTGGATCGGTGAAGAACCTGTCAAAGGTATAGAAACATGTGTTGAAGGTAGCTCCTCTGCTTCATTCTGAAGTACGGGCTCGTCAGGAGGAGTTTCTGTTTCAGCTATAGGTTGCTCCTGTATGACTATGCCTGAGAAATCTAACCTTTTTTTTACATTTTTATTCGATCTACTACCTTTGATGCCTTCTTGAGACTGACTCTTACCCTTCCCTTTTGACTGAGCTCTGGAAGAAGAGGGAATCGTCCTTGGCGGCTCTGCTACTGGAATGGAGTTTTTCCTCTTAAGGATTAGGAAAACCTTGCTGTGCTCAAGGATTTGTCTTGTCCTGTCTTCAACTGAGAGTGACTCTTTATTTGCCCAGTTAACTTGTGGTAGGGGCTGATCTTCAATCCGCTTCTGAGTATACATCGGGAGAAGCACACCCTCATCATCATCTGATAGCCCTTCTATGTCTTCATTTAAGCAATCCTTCATCTGATGGAGAGTGAGCCTGCTGTAACTACACCTCCGCACCTCGAACTCATCTGTACAATTAGCCCAAAAATCTTCAAGGGCGGATATATGATCATAGTTCTTCTCAAGTCGGCTAGCGTAGACACCATGAGGATCAAATGACCGTCTCTCGCTATAAGACTTGAGGCCGAGTTTATCTAGCTCATCTCCCATTGTCTTTGCATCTGCAGCAGTCCTGCATGTGTAGATTCCCAACCCTAATGGAAAATGAAGGGAGGGTTTCTTTCTATTCCTCAAAACTGTGTGGACATCGTGTGCTTGCTTCAAGAATTCCATGAAGACGACCTCATCTAACGGGTACCTTGGTAACATTAGCGGAGCACCTGAATAGCCATAGACCCTAAGGTAGGTGAAAGTGGGGAACTGTATAAACCAATCAGCCCACTCCCGCCACTGTCTGCTTGGCTAAAGAGATCTTAGGACATACCAATTCATGCTGTCAAGTCACTTGCTTGTGGCCATGAGGCACCATTCACCCTTTTGTAGTGGATGTAGCGATTTCGTGAACTCCAAGCCCCAGGATAGTAATTATATATATATTTATGCCTCAATAGTCCCTCGGCGTTTTCAACTTCTGAATTGACCTTGATAGGCCACGGGTAGACTGATAGGACACCTGGAGGCCACATGGCCAGGAAGTAATGCAGCTGGCTGCTGAGTATAAGCCCATCGCGGATCAAATGAGCCAATCATGGGAACTTCGGTTTCATGATGCTTAAATTGTGGTGTAAAACATCCAAGGCTGAAACTTGGTGGCATCTTCAAAGCCAGTGACCCTGTTGAGCAAGGTAATGATGATAGCAATTTCATCCTTAAACTCTCCTCGCTCGACATTCTTTGGCAAAGTCTTATGTTTTCCTTTCATCCATCTCTGTGCAATCTTTTTGCTGTATTTATCTTTGTGCATATTCCATATCCTTTCACATTCACCCTTTGAGAGCAGCTTTCAATTACATGGGGGAATGGAAAACATACCGATCATCAAGCTTAAGGCGCAAATTAATACTTCCATCGGTGGCTGGATCTCCCTTGTGGCGATTGTAATACTTGATACAAGCGATTAGAACTCAGACTCTAAAGCGAGATAGGAATAGACCTTTGCTGCGAGAGTCAAGAAGCTCCTGGGTTCACGATTGAGTATTACTGTCTCTCCAATGATGGAGTAGGAACACCCAGAAGCAGTATAATTAAGTTGTCGGTATTTGATGTAATCATGATAGAGGGCTGATTCAGTCTTGAAAACATTGGGAGTGTACTCCATTTCGGAAACCTTGAAGAATGACTGTAAACTCGCCTATGTTCAGACAAGTTTTGAGCAACTTACTATTTTTAGAATGCTAATTTTCTTGCTCCAACAGACAAATTTTTTGAAAATTTTTCTGAGATATGGGTTTTGCTTAGAATTTCGTTGCAAGACAACCCAGATCGTCCGTTTTTGAAATTTTGAATTTTTGCTTGAAGCAGCAAACCCTAATTTCTTCAATTTTTCTAGAAAAAAGTTGTTTTTGGGTTTTGTTCAAAACAAGATTAGAAATGGACACTTGATTGATTAGATTTGCAAAACCCTGACGATTGATAGAAAAAACAGCCCACCCTAGGTTTTGAAATTTTCTTGAAAAAAGCTGTGATATGGGTTTTCTTCAGAAGACTGATTTGAGAGGACCCAGATGGTTGAAAACTGAATGCACTGAGGATTTCACTGACATGCAAAATAAAAGCAGCTGCTGCAACTTGATGAAGTTCTTGAGAAATTCTTTAGAAGATTGAAGTGAAAAGACCCAGATGATTGAAAACTGAAAACCTTGGTTTTCTCTTTGAAAAGTTTGATCTTCTAGATGAAAAAGCTTGAGAAAGCAAGGGTTTAAGTTGCTGGTCTGAAAATTTTGATGAAAAACCAGCAAGCTATGCTCTTGAATCTTGAAAAATTTCCTCAAACTTGCTGCTCCAACTTTCTCCTTTGAAGGCTACCTGCAAAAATAATGAAAATTACCTGAAAGAAAGATGTTAAATAGACTTTAGGGCTTGAATTAGGTTTTGCTTTCTTTTGCTTTTATTTCCAAAAACCCTAAACCTCAGCTTCATTGAACTTGGACGCCTCTTTCTCCTTGTAATTTTGAAAATTTTGAAAATTTTGAAAATCTTGAAAAATCTTCTAAGGCATGAGAAGTTGGGCGCCCTTCTTCACCAAGGGCACCCACTTCACCCAGTGTTAGCCAAAATTTTGACATTTTCAACTTTTCTTCATTTTTGACCCTGAACTTCGCCTCCGATTTCTCGTTTGTAGATTGATCCGACAGGCAAGCTAAAGGTTTCACAACGGAGCCTGACTGATTCTGAGAAAGATGTTCTGGAGAAGTCTTTGGCTAAAAACTTGATCTCGGCCTTCGAATTCATGGGAGCCTTTTCCTTCGAGGGGCTCCGAACTTTCACAGTGTTAGCCATTTCTCTGATCTTCAATTTCTTCATTAACTCCTCTTCTACAGATGATCTCGTCGAATCTGGAGCTCCGGGCGTCGGATCGACTGATGGTTATGCTCATCGCGGAGCTGATGAAGAATAAGGAGGGGTCTTCTAAGACGAACTCTGCAAAATAATGAACTTTAGGCCCTCAAAAGTTTGGGCACCCATCTTGGCTGGGGGCGCCCAAGTTCACCAGACTTAGATTTTTTTTAACCTTTTGTGTTTGCTTTTGAACTTTGAAATTCAACCTTTGTCAGACTCCCTGTTCGGCGCTTTGTATTTGGTGACTACGACATCTAATTGTCATGCTGAGTATCTCGTTGGAGAGCTGGATCGACTGCGAAGAGATCATATTAGAGCCACTTCTCTGAATTCATCTATTTGAGCCCTTGAAAACTTGGGCACCCTTCTTCACCTGGGGCGCTCAAACCTTCCAGACTTAGCCATTTTTCATTTGACTTTCTCATCAAGCTTGAAACCTTCAATCTGTATGTTCGTCTTCGATCTGAACTTTCCAGAGATTGGACAATCAGATAATCTGACAAAGGCAGGCGTGTCGAAGCTGGCTGAACACTGAAGAGATTGAGCATATTTTTGAACCCTAATTGCTGAATTAGCCCCTTCAAAAAGTTGGGCACCCTTCTTCACCTGGGGTGCCCAACTTTTTGAAAATTTTCATCATTTTCACTTCTTCGCTCTTCGTGACTGCTCACCAACTCACCTTTTGTCAAATGCTTTGAACGTTGAACCTAACACCTGGCAGCTGATTGACCTCCATTAATAACCTCAGAGCTCCTGATATGCTTTTGGCGAATAATAGACCCGATGAAGACCAAAGCGATTGTTTTGATTGGTACTAACTTTTGTTATAGACGTGTTGCGAATGATCAAAATCAATTTGGACCATGTCGGAAAAACTTTCTATTTTTAGAAAGTTTTGCCAGTATCCATTTCCAAAGAAACCCAGGAAAACCCATAAAACATTACTAATTTTAGAAAAAATTTAAAAATAGCAGTTTTCCTAAAATTTAGGGATGAAAAAGCGAATTTGAGTTTTGTAAGTTAAACTACGAGCGAGACCCGGATGGTAATTTGAAAATTTTGCGTTTAACCCTCATGCAAGACATGCACCAAATTTTTATGACCTTTTTGTTGATTTAACAAGACTTTTACCATTTCTTCAAATGTCTAAGTGCTTAACAAAATTTTAATTTTAGAATTTAGCAGGGTAGATGATCTCTATTAGTGCTGTAGAAAACGAAATGCTGGTATGCTTGCTGAGCACCACAAAAGGCAGGTATGTGTTGCAGCTTGTGCATGGCGGCTCGAGGAAGGCAGTGTGAAACCCGGAGCTCATGGGATTGTTTGGACAATCGATGGGTATTGTCATTCGTGTAAATGTAATCAAAGTTATTATGAATTGTTTTGTCAATCCGATTGTTTCACTTGTGAAAACTAAACATGTTGAATCAAATTTATATGTCGAGATATGGTGTGAAACTTAATCGATTGAAATATGACCCACTTTTGATGAGGCGGTGGCGGACATTCTCACTGAAGCCTCGCCAAGTAAACATAGCGCTTTCAAAGGCGGCTTGGTATTGTGAATGAAGCCCTAGGCGGGAAAAGGACTCTCGATATCAATGATCTTGATTTACTTCAATGCATTTCTCTCATGTAGAGAGATTTGATCTGACCCTGTGTGCATTTCTCTGCAGAGAGATTTGGTGAAAGCCCTTGTTTCCACCCTCTGGGAGTAGCCATGGTGGATGTCATGTGTGTGACTCAATATGTAACATCATTGAGAGTGGTGTGATGATTTTCTTGCATACTTTGTGTTTTACCACCGGAATTTAAGCCATGGTGATATTGCGATGAGGGTAGCAACATCACACATTAGTGATAAAACAATTGTGTACATTTACCATTCATGGGAGTAGCCATGTTGGTTGATATCACGATGAGGTGATATGTTTCTTTTCCACATATGGGAGTAGCCATTGTGGTTGACATCATGATGAGGTGATATGTCTTATACAGTTGGAAGTATCCTCCCTAGCTGAGAGGGAGTGTTGATGTTATGACAGCGTCGAGATTCTCTTCCAGCCCGATCTCCTTTGCATCGATGGATAAATTAAATGATAGCCTTTGGCAATTTAATTTATGATGATATCAGTTATGAGGAGGCACCTCATTTGATAATAAATTAATATTTAATTATTGGTAACAAGGCCGACTTCAAGGAGGTGCGATTTCATGAATAAGACACGAATTTTGATGAAGGCCGACTTGTGTCTTGAAAAGTCATGCTCTCTCCTTTCCTCTTGTATATATGTTCGATGCTTATTCTTTGTATCATCATTCATTTTTTCATCATAGTTCGATATTCTCAAGTGCAAATAAGAATAAGAAGTTCATATAAGTGCAGATCGATATATTGTTAAGAGGGCTGAGTGTATCATCTAGAAGCATTAATATTGCTGTGATAGCATCAGTTTGTGGTGCTTCATCTTGGCCTTCATATCGGCCTCTTTGTAAAGGAGACACATTTGTTAATATTCAATATATAAGTGATATATTGTTGCTGGGTTTTTCTCCCTCAAGAGGAGGGTTTTCGCAAGGTATTTGTTGTGTTATTGTGTCTGATTTTGAATTAAATTCTGTCTATCTAATCTGATCATAAAAATTAACAGAGATAAGGTAGTTACAATCTGGATTTCAGTCAGTATGCATATGTTAGAATCAGGTCCAATAGACAGATCTTCATTTATTTATAGTACCTATTCAGAAATTTCTATGTTTGTAAAATTACTCATATATATTTCTATAGTGAGTAGATTGTTTGTACTATGATGCCCATGTTCCTCCATGGTGGGGAAGAAGAATTACAAGGGGGAAATGTAGTAATGGAATCTCCTAGATACGCCACCCAAGTGGGGGACGTAATGAGCCTTTGTGGGCCGGGGGGGTTGCTTCTGGGATCAAAGGGTATTGCCTCTGGGTCTAGGTTGATTTCCGGATGCGGCAAAGGGGCCTCCACTAGATACGCCACCTGGGTGGGGGACGCAATGAGCCTCCATGGGCTAGAGGGGTTTTCCTTTGGGATCAAAGGGTGTTGCCTCTAGGTTTAGATGGATAACCGGAAGAACCAGTGTAATCTCACCTCCCTACCATGGTGTAACAAGGGGAAAAGATCAATTATGGGAGACGAAACAAGGATGTTGACAAGGGGGTTGAGAGTCTCACCAAGTCATATGACATGAAGAGGGGAGAGGCCGAGACTTCCTATCATCTCCTTGTTCCGTATGACCCATAGTTGAGCCAACACAAAATGGGATTAATTAATTCGTTATAAGATTGCTAGGATTAAGGATATTATTTAAATAGAGTTACTCATGGTTTAATTCTAGTGTTCAATATTGAGTGCTAATTGCTAGGCTATTTTAGTGATGAATTCCTAACTTACTTGTAGGGCCTAAACCAATCCAGAGTATCACCTAGTCCCATTGCTTAGAAAGTTGACATTTTGGGTTAGATTTTGGGTAATTCCTAGTAGGGACATTACAATTTACTAAGATGTACCCCATATCTTTAAGTTATCATATCCCTTGAATTACTCTTAGAACTCTATAGACATGAGCGGAAACAACCTACTCAACTCACTAACCAAGTACCCAATATAAAGACAAATTTTTGGTCAATGATAACTAACTATTGATGTTTAAGCTGCGGGAGATATCCTTCTCTCAAAATCGAAATAATAAATGATATATAAATATTATTTTTAAGGCCAACCCAAGATGAAAATTTGCCTTCATTCTTGAAGGAGGCCGACCCTTGTGAAGAGTCGCCTTGCTTGTGAAGAGGCACCTTACTTTGTATGTATGGAAAGAGATGCTCATTCATTTCATCATCGATTTTATTCAAAAGAGACATTCGCACTTATCAAGGAGTTTGTGCATCTATAGCAAATCATATTATTGCATAAAGCAGATCGACATTAAGGAGAGATCATATAATTGTGTATTTGCATCTATATGAGGTGCGATTATTTATTGCATTATATAAATATTGGCCTTGTGTGTGGCCAAGATTGTAAGCAGATTTCTGCTTCTTTAAATTCAATATATAAGAGAGATATTTTGGTTGGGTTTTTCTCCCTCGAGAAGGAGGGTTTTCCCAGGGTATTTGATGTCTTATTGTTCATTATTCTATGTTTGTGCTTATCTTTTCTGATCCTAAAACTAACATGGTATCAGAGTGGGTCTAAGAAAAGATCTAATCAGAATTGTTAAGCAGTCTGAAGGAGTTTTAGTCTAGGCAAAGCTATGGATTGAGTTTGAAAAGTCAATTTTAATATTTTAGCCGTGAAAAGCACTAAAAGGAAATCTCATGGCTTTTTGGGAAATAATTATCAAGTGCGGATATAGTTTTGTAGATATAGTTTTGAAAAGCATATTTTGTCGGGAGCTGCTTAAGGCTACGCCTTAATATTTATGAAGTCAGTCGTGGGAAATATCATTGAAGCAAATAAATTATAAGAAGAGATTTGTTATATTCAAGCTGCCCGTACAAGACAAGCTTGGAGACTGTCGTGGCTATGGGAATTAAGGAGTCAGGAAACTAAGACAAGCAAAGGCACCAACCATTGTCGGGAATATTTGTAATTGAAGGGAGTGCGAATGGAAATTTCCAAGTGTTGCACTGATTGTTGAAGTCAGAAATAATAAGCGCCGGCCAATATCATATTAAGGGATCAAATTCAAATTGAGGAAAGATATAGTCAATTCACGGGAGCAACAAAATACAAAGTGTTGGCACTTGTGGAGAATCTAATTGGTGAAGACGTGTTCATCAAGAGTAATCACAGCCAAGAGTAAATTCGATTATGAAGTCAAGAGCTCATTTTTTTAATATTGCCTTGGGTGGAGGAAGGTTGCATTTTATCAAGAGCATTGTTTCTTGATAGAGGCACCTCGTCTAGATTACATTGTTTCAATTTTGGGGTGTAGCGGTTCCTTATCATTGCATCGGGGTGAAGATTCAAGTGGTCTCTTCACTATTGGCGTGGTTCCCTCATGACGCCATTTCCCAAGACGGATTGTTATAGTGGTGATCAATATGATGAGACTGTGGTGCTAATAGCAGGGAAAGATATGGAGATTGAAATCTGAAAAGGCATCACTGAATTGATCAACAATAAAGAGATAAGTATTTTATGCTTGTACCTTGAATAAATTTTATGTAGTTAATATTAATTCATTCTTGCAATTGGGAATAGTGAATCATGTATGCTTCTAGCATTGGTACTTCACTTCGGGATAGTTTATGAACTATTAGTAATCACTCTAAAATGCTTCTAGGACGGATCGAGGAGCATAAGGATGATGAGAGATTGCATTTAAGGGAAGAAGAGCTTGATGCATCCTGTGAGGAAGTCATGCAAGCTAAAGAATGGAGACATAGTTTGCTACCATGGGACTGAGTTGGTGACACATAATTGAAGACTTCTCTTGAAGAGGAAGAACCTATTCCGATTGTCATTGTGATCAGTTTCTTTGAAGAGGAGGAATTAACATTCAGAGGGAGTCTAACAAACCAACAGAGGCAACCTTGGATGAGGAGGTTAGGAGGTTGATGCAAGTACTTGGAGCTTTAGAGGGAGTCACATCATCATGAAGATTTGTTGTAATGTATATTTTTCTATGACGGAGAAGTATGAGGTGAAAGCCCTTGTTAGTGTATATTTCTCTGTGACAGAGAAGTATGAGGTGAAATCCCTTGTTAGTGTATATTTCTCTGTGATGGAGAAGTATAAGGTGAAAGCCCTTGTTAGTGTATATTTCTCTGTGACGGAGAAGTATGAGGTGAAAGCCCTTGTTAGTGTATATTTCTCTATGACAGAGAAGTATGAGGTGAAAGCCCTTGTAGTGTGTATTTCTCTAAGACGGAGAAATATGAGGTGCGAGCCCTTGTCCATCTTTGAGACGGAGATGTGGTTCTTTCCACACATGGGAGTAGCCATGGTGGACGTCATGTTGACAGACTCCATAACAACATCACGTTGAGACTCTGCAATGAACCCTTTGTACTTGTGTTTTTCCACACATGGGAGTAGCCATGGTGGACATCATGTTAAGAACTTGAGAGACTCCATGACGACATCACATTGAGAGACTCCGTGATGGACACTTGTGCATATGTTTCTTTCCACACATGGGAGTAGCCATGGTGGACGTCATGTTGAGTGACTCCATGACGATATCGCGTTGAGAGACTCCGTGATGAACTTTTTCTCAAATGGGTGTAGTCATTCTGGATGACATGTTGAAAGACTCCATGACATGGATATCTGGAAGGATACCTCCCTAGCTAAGAGGGAGTGTTGATGTTTTAGCTACGGGAGATATCCTTCTCTCAAAATTGAAATAATAAATGATATATAAATATTATTTTAAAGGCCGAACCAAGATGAAAATTCGCCTTGGTTCTTGAAGGAGGCCAACCATTGTGAAGAGTCGCCTTGCTTGTGAAGAGGCACCTTACTTTATATATATGGAAGGAGATGCTCATTCATTTGATCATCGATTTTATTCAAAAGAGACATTCGCACTTATCAAGGAGTCTGTGCATCTACAGCAGATCATATTATTGCGTAAAGCAGATCAACATTAAGGAGAGATCATATAATTTTGTATTCGCATCTATGTGAAGTGCAATTATTTATTGCATTATATTGGCCTTGTGTGTGGCCAAGATTGTAAGCAGATTTCTGCTCCTTTAAATTCAATAAGAGAGATATTTTGGCTGGGTTTTTCTCCCCCGAGAAGGAGGGTTTTCCCAAGGTATTTGCTGTCTTATTGTTCATTATTTTTTGTTTGTGCTTATTTCTTTTCTGATCCTAAAACTAACACTAACAACCCCTTAATGAGTATACTAAACATATATTATGGTGTGGCAATAAACCCTATGCATAGATTAGGCCTTTTGTGGTAATTAATGATGATGATAGAGATGCAAATTTTAGGGTTTTAGGCCGGAAAAAATCAACATTCACTATGTGTTCTTGGCCTAAATGGGCACCTTGAGAGGGGACTCCTCATGCCCCCTTCCTTTGTTCTTCAAAGATGTGGTGAAGGAGGGTGATCCCTCTTCTAATCATGAAAATGCTGTCAAATTTCTTTTGGAGGCAATGGATAAGTTAATAAAAGAAATGAAAAAGAATATTCACCCCAAACTCAATGGTTTCCCTCAACAGAGGGGTGAATGGTTTGTTCTTGCCATTAATCTTGAACTAGTAGCTAATGATGCTATTTGCAATTTTATGGGAATGAGAGTATCTCTTACCTTTCTAGAAAGTTGGTCCCATCGGAAATGGCTGCCTATGAGTGATAAGGAGATTATTCTTTCTACCAATTAGTATTTCTTTGATTTCTTTTCCAAAATGGTGGATCAAAACAAGTTCTTTGAAGGTGGTCTCTAATTCTATAATTAGGCAAGACTCTTTATCAAGCTCTAGCATGTAGGTTTTGATCTTGTGGAAGAAATCCCTCTTGGATTCCTATCTGGGTCAAGTTGTTTCAATTGCCTATGGAATTTTGGCATCTAGATATCCTCCAGACCATTAGATTGAATCCATGTAAGACTATGGGTTCCTCTCACCTTGCCTTAGAAAAAGGGTAACTTATACTCACATTTGTGTTGAAATGGATCTCAACAAACCCATGCCTAAGTCTCTAGAAATCTGATTGGGTAAAATGCAGTGGATTCAACAAGTGGACTATGAAACCCTTCCGTTTCGATGGAACTATTATGTCTATGGCCACTGACAATGTGATTACCCTCAAAAAACAGTGGCAGTGCCCCAAATCCCCTTTGAAAACATTGATAAAAAGTATGAAAGGTAAATCCCAAGCCCGAGATTTTGGGATGGACTCTAAAGGCCTTTACCCTGTGAAAAACCTTAATAGAGGAATGCCCAAAGGGCAGAATAATACCAAAGTTGACATTTAAAAAAAATTCAAGGAATAGTTATGGAGGAAAATAAGACACCATCTCACTCTGTTAGAAATCATTTGGATTAGGTAAAATTAAACCAATCAACTCAAGAAGTTTGTATTTAGGGGGACCTATGATAATAACGTGTAGCCTACTGATTTGCAAGAAGTAGAAGATGAGGCTCCCCCTAGGCTCAATCCCACACCTTTAATAAACTATGCATTGTTGGAGGAATCTGCAGAAATTATAATGCAGGAAGGAAATATGCCTTAGCCTTTAAAGGAGATTTCTAAGAAGAATAAAACCCTAGCCTCATCAAATTATTCTGAATAATGCCTCAAATAAACTCTCTAAAGCTAGAAGAAAACCCAAACAAGAAAAAGTGAAAATGATTGGAGAATCTTTGTTGGAATCGGTTGTGATTAGGACCTTGGATTCACATTTCTCTCCTTCCCTCAGATGATGATTCTCTCAAGGAATGCAAGGGGTCTAGGCAGCACATCTCGTCCAAAGTTGTTTAAAACCATATTAATGAGCATCATCTAGATTTAGTCTTCAAGAAACTAAAGTTAATGTTGAAGTTAGTGTTAGACCATTGGAGCTTAGAGGTCCTCAAAAGGCTTGGCTTGTCTTTCGAATTCTCAGAGCTTGGTTCCTTCCTTTTGGATAGCTAGCAAGAAATCTACTTCCTTCATAGGCAGTTGGTTAGATTCGGGCAGTTCACTTTTTCTAACCAATGTAATACTCCTTCAGCTTCTGAAGAAAAGAGTTGTCTTTAGACTTACATCAGGTCTATTCACTCCCTTTTCCTCTCTTCTCCCTGGATTGTGGCTAGTGATTATAATGCTATTATTCACAAAAAAATAAAAGTGCTCTAAACCATTGAATAGCATTATAATAGCACCTTTATTTTTTTCCAAGCGAATAATAGTGTTTGAGAAGAGCACTATCATGTACTCTTTAGAAGACTAAAATATGTGAAGCTTGAGCTTAAATAGTGCACTAAACTTCACTTAGGCAACATCTTTGAGAAAAGGAAACGAATGCAGGAGCACCTTGATGAAATAACCTTTAAAATTAGGGAAGAAGGTATCTATATGACTATGGAGCTTCCCAACCTGGAAACCTCCACATTAAGGAACTCAATGAAAGGGATCTACGGGAAAAGATCTATTGGAAGCAAAAATCAAGAATAGATTAGCTTGAAGAAGGGAATAAGATCTTTTGAATTTGACCTTGTCTTTTTGAGAAAAGTTGGTTTTTTGCAAGATATCACTTTCTTTCTTCTTGTTGTTGCCAATGTTGATGGAGCTCTTAAGTGCATCTACACACCCTTTATGCTTTTCTTCATTTATCTTCTTTGGTGACTATGTAGCCTTAGAATTAGTAGTCTTCTGATATTCTTCATAGCCAAGACCAGTCTAAATGAATGGTGACCTTTGGGAATTGATAATATCAACCAATATTATACTTCAAACCTTCAACATACAAGACATTTTTTGTTTTTGTCTTCCCATTATCACGAGTAAGAGTACCTTTTCATGTGATCCTTGTTGTAGCATTATCTCCAAATTTCACAGTGCCCCCATTTACTTCCTTTAAAGTAAAAAACTTGCTCTTGTCCCCTGTCATGTGGCTTGAGCATCCACTATCAATGTAACATTGATTTCCTTCATTTTGGGCATGGAAAGTTGTTAGCACAAGCATAGATTTCTCCTTTGTTTTCTTGCTCTTGCTTCCTCTTCCAAACTTTTGTAGATTCTCCCTTTTGCTTGCCAAGTGTATCCACCTTGACTTGTTTAGGGGATTCCACAAAACCACTTCTACAAAATCGTGCTATATGACCAAAGTTGTTGCACTTATAATATATGACATTGTAATTCAACAAAGAAGCAAAAGAATTGTCATTTCTATTTAAGAACCCAAAATTATTTCTTGCGCATACCCTACAATCTGTTTCTTTATGACCAAACAGCAATAACCAAAGAAGGAATTTTGGAACTTGGTCATGTGAAACTGCCTTGGAGGGAAAGATCTTTTGAATTTGTCCTTGCTGTCTTTTTCAGAAAAAGTTGGTTTTCTGCGAGATATCACTTTCTTTCTTCTTGCTGCTATCACTATTGATGGAGCTCTCAAGTGCATCTACATACCCTTAATGCTTTTTTTCATTTATCTTCTTTGGTGACTCTGTAGCCTTAGAATTAGTAGTCTTCTGATTTCCTTCATAGCCAAGACTAGTCTTAATGAATGGTGACCTTTGGGAATTGACTATATCATCCAATATTTCAATGCTCTTCTCAAACTTTATGCTTTTGTTCAACTAAGTAGTTGTTTTCTCTAGTTCCTTTCTTAAAGAAACAATTTCAGATTCTAGCTTCTCGCAGTTTTCTTCCTTTTCTTTGTCTTCATTCTCCAAGGCGTCACTATTTGTTTATATTGCCATGAAGAGAGTTTCTTCTCTATCACTATAGGAGAAACTCCCATCGCTTTCCTCGAATGAACTACTAACCCCTTTAGAGTAGAGGCCTTCTATGTGCTTATAGAAGTTCTTCTTTTCATGTTTACCCTATTTGTAGCCCTTTATGTATTGATGATATTTGCTTCCTTTCTTTATGTTATGATCTTCTTTATCATCCCCACTTTCATTTTCTACATATAGACACTTAGCAGAAAAATGTCGTACTTTTCCATAGTTAAAGCATTTAAAGGGTAGCTTACCTTTATATTTGCTAGATCCTTTCTTGAGCTTTTTCACAAATTGAGCTTCCTTTGTATCTGATTCATCACTAAAGCTATAGCTTGATTCAAGTTAATTATTCTTCGTCTTCTTCGAAGCTTTGAAGGTTGCTTCTCGCTTAGATGGCTTCTCCTTTTTAGTCCCCATTTCATATGCCGTGAGGATCCCATGCAATTCATTCATTGTTAATGTATCCAAGTCCTTCATTCTTCAATGGCAAAAACTTTTGCATCAAATCTTAAAGGGAGAGACCTTAGCATGTTTTGCACAATCATTGAGTCTTCAATTTTTTCACCAAGTCCTTATATAGTGTGGACGATTTAATCCACATGAAGGAGAAAGACTGCAATATTTTCTTTGTCTTTCATTTTCAAGCTCTCAAATTTTCTATGGGTTTGGAACTTGGCCTTCTTAACTTTGTCATCACCTTCACAGATGTTTTGGAGTTTGTACCACATTTCTTTTATCAATACACAATGCATCACCTTGACAAACTTTAATTCTGATAGACCAAACAAAATAGCATTCATAGCTTTTGCATTGTTTTCACTTTCCTTCTTTCCAACCAGATCCATTGGTGGAGTTGATGGAGCTACATAACCGCTCACTATTGATTACCAAACATCAAAGCCAAGAGCCATTACATAAGTTGGCATTCTTAGGCCCTAGAATGCATCAAACAATAGAGCTCTATTTGAGAAGAAACCTTCTTAACAAGCCATGTGTGCTCCCGAGATCTACCTTCTAGCAATTAGACTATTTTTTAAGGAACCGGCTCTGATACCAATTTAAGAGCACACACTTATACTAAGAGGGGGGGTGAATCAATATAAGATAAAATTTTACTTATTTTTAATTCAACAACCACAATAAAAGCAAGCACACAAGATTCATGTGGAAACCCTTTCGAGAGAAAACCACTAAGAAAGACTACTTGAATCTACTGTCCAAATCCAGCCACAACAAAAATAAAATAATATAACAAATCTTTGTAGGCACTAACCCATTGGAGACACCCATCCCCGCTACTAAGCACCGACTTAGCAAGAGACACCAATCTCCTTTGTTGAGAAGCACCAACCTCTAATGAACAAAAATTTCGCCTTCCTAAATAATGCTTCTTCAATGGATGAGGATCATTTGAATCTTCTTCAAAAATCTGCTTACAACGTTTTTCACATATGCCCTTCTTCAAAAATCTGCTGTAATAAATCTGCTCTACTCTTGTTTTTGAATAATATTGCATTTATTGTTTGCATTCTAACCTCCACTTCCAACTTCTATCTAGACCCCAACTCTTCACCAAATAGGGTCGGCCTTCTCAAGGGAGGTCGCCCACATACAAATAATAATAATTTTAATTTACTTTTAATTCCCCCAAGAGGGGTCGGCCCATTTCAAATAAGGGTGATTTTACAAAAAAATGGATTCCATAAATTGGGCACCAATATGAGTCAGCCAGCATTTGCAATAAGTTATAATTCAAGCAAAATAACTCATGGGTCGACCCACCTTCTTGATTTCCTTCTTTGACAATGATTATGCTCCTTTGACATCAATGACAACAATATTTCCAACAAGGTGGATCTTCATCTTTTCCTTTCTTTGAACTTTCATTTGCATTATTTGTGTTTTCTTGTGCATAGTTCATTTTTCTTCATTTATTTGAATTCTTTGAATCTACAATCTTTCTATACGACCAAATCTTTTGCAATAATAATACTAAATTGGCTGCCTTCGGGGATGACGGATGGAACAATCTATCTCTCTACCGAGGGGACCCCTTCTCTACAATGAAAGCATGCTCAACCGATGGAAAGAAAAGAAAGAATGCTCGAATAGCAAGAACTTCATCCAATAACTACTCGACAACTATCTCCTCCCACAAATTAATCTACCCTCCTTAGGATTAATTAACTTGCCTTTCCTATTCTAGCAAGTTAATTAATCCAATAGTTCTTGAAAGCAGGCGGCATTAATTAAGAGGGGTTAATTAATTACTTCCTACATTAAATCTTTCTCTACCTCTTCAAACACCACAACCTCTACTTTGTCCTCTTCCTTTGGAGTTACAACCAAATTTTTGATATGAGTTCTCCCCCTCACTATCTTTAGGAAAACTAGTAGTTGCTCCTTGATTATATTGATCTTTGCCTTTGAAATAAGCACTTGATCCAATCAGCTCTTCAATCTTTGGAGTATCTAAATTTTTGCACTCTTCTAAAGTTATAACAATATGCATTCACCTAGGTGTAAAAGATCTCAAAATCTTCTTCACAATCACATCATCTTTCACTACCTCCCCATGTTGTCTCATCTTATTTATTATGTTTATTACTCTTAACACAATAATCTTCAAATTTTTCATTATTCTTTCTTTTTTAAATTCTCAAAATTAATTCTTAGGGTTTGAAGCTTTGTAACCCTTACATGAGTTGTCCCTCAATATGAACTTAATAAAATTGTCCACACTTCCTTTGATGTCTTACAACCTGCAATTGTTGGATAAATACTTGGATCTATTGCACTCTCAATATTAAAAAATGCATGTGAATCATTTTTCTCTTCTTTCTTCTCTATCTTATCTTTTACATTGTTGTACCCATATAAAACTTTCATATTGTATCAAAATTAAATATAACATCTATTGTTTTCCCAAGTATAAGTTGTGATTGTTTTCCCAAGAAGAAACCTTCTTGACAAGCCATGTGCGCTCCCGAGATCTACCTTCTAGCAATTAGACTATTTTTTTAAGGAACCGGCTCTAATACCAATTGAAGAGCACACACTTATACTGAGAGGGGAGGTGAATCAATATAACATAAAATTTTATTTATTTTTAATTCCACAACCACAATAAAAGCAAGCACACAAGATTCATGTGGAAACCCTTTCGAGAGAAAACCACTAAGAAAGACTGCTTGGATCTACTGTCCAAATCCAGCCACAACAAAAATACTCTGTTACCGGGTCCTTTAGTTTAGCCCCCTGAACCCGCCAAAATACGTGTGGGTTCGGGTTCGGTTTCGGTTCGGCTCTGGGTTCTCCTAGGTTCACCATTTTCCACCCGGGTTCTCTATGGGTGGGTGGAAAAGCGAGGCTCCCCAGCGGGCTCGAGAATAAAAGGTTGAGGAGACCTGAGTCGGCCTTAAAAAAGAGCAAAAAAATTAAGCAAAACAAAAAACAAAACCCTAAAAGTGCCCAGATTGCCTTATATTGACTTGGCCGACGAAATGAGGCTCATTTTGCAAACTCGAAAGAGCAAAAGCACCATTTTTTTGCCTCCAAGCTAAAATAGTTGATTTTTGCAGGTTTTCTCTTTTTTTTTTCAAAGGTGAGATCGTAAGAGCTACGAAGGAGTTCAACTGATAGAAACAAGAGAGGAATAGGTGCACTAAGAAGATCAAGCAATCAAAGGTGAGTGAATCCATAGTTGGAAAACTCGGACTCGCCGCGGACTCGGCAGCCCAAAATATGACTCGGACTCGGGGACTCGGCACGGACTCGGGAAAAGACTCGGCAAGGACTCGGCAAAAAAAAAAACCATAGTTTTACAAAAAAACAAGAACAAATTAATGCATTTAGAGAACATAAGAGCCTAATTTGATTATCAAACACTTATAATTCAAAGATTACACATGTCATATGATCATCAAACACTCAATAATTGAAATTTCATCATTCATAGTCATCAAATACTCATAGTTTCAATGTAGAACAGCATCATAAATTTATAAATGTTTACATATAATCATGTCAAAAAGAGGAAAACATTAACAACTACATATAATCTACATCTTCCTTTTTCCCCTCCCAATGGTACTCAATTTTGGAGGCCTAGAACTAGAAGGTGCCCGTGCTATAGTATCCAAACGAGGACTAGGAGATCGAGAAGGGGAAACATGATATTCGAATGTGTCTTCATCGTCCTCCATGGCATCCAATCTTGTTGCTTCTTCTGCTGCTGCTCTCTCTAGTTCAGCAAGATCCTCATCAGTAAGGAAGACATCAGCCTCATCATTTTGTTCATCAATAGTCCATTCACCATATGGATCAATGTCATCCAAGTCGATGGACTCATGTGAAACACCCTCCACCTTTCTAGTTCGAAGGCGAAGGTTGTATCGAACAAAAACTAAATCATTTAGGCGCTGCTGAGTCAACCTATTCCTCTTCTTTGTGTGAATGTTCTCAAACAAACTCCAATTTCGTTCACACCCAGAAGCACTGCATGGCTGTGACAAGACACGTATGGCTAGCTTTTGAAGATTTGGTGTGCTAGCACCATAGTTCTCCCACCATAGATCTACAAAAACATGTTTAAAAAATATAAGTATTACGAAATAAGAATAAAGTAAAGTTTAAAACTTTAAACAATCTATATGTAAGAATCAAGTTTCTAATTTCATTTTTTACCTGGTTGTTGTTTTCCTCTCCTTTCAATTACTTGTTGGGAGGAAAAGAGTCTCCCCTCTGCACCTTTGTAGACCTTGAATAGATAAAAGAAAAAGTAAATCAAATATAGAAAATTCATAGATAGTCAAGGCTCAACATTGCAAATTCATAAATAAGATGTAACAAATCTCACCTCCAACTCATCAAGCACTTTATCTCTCAGCTCACAATCAGGCACCATCCTATCAATGCATATGACAAGACCTTCCATGACCTCCTCATCCGCCTTAAATGTGTTCGAGAAGTAGAACTTCGGATTCAAGAAGTAGGAAAAGGCATGGATCGGCTGGTGGAGTTGGTGTGTCCATCTCCGATCAATGATGCGCCATATGATTTCATATTTCCTTTTGTTTCCGCCATAGTAATGTGATATGGCCTCTTTGGCCCTATCCATGGCTTCATAGATGAACCCCATTGGCATGCCATCTCCATCCACCATACGAAGAACCCTCACCAAAGGTTCTGTCACATAAAAAAATGAAAAAAAATGTTAAATCATAACAAAATTAACCCCTCAAAAAAAAAAACAGCAAATAGATTATCATGTATAATTTATTTTTGTTGATTACTACTTACCCCCATCAACTCCTCTCCATTTTTGATGAATGTCTCATCAAAAACTATGGCAACAATCCTCTCCCCTTCAGGTCTATTGGAAAATGAGGACTCCTTCCAAGCATCAGACACGAACATTTGTTTGAGATGATTAATGGCACCAAGAATGCTTTGCAATGTGAGGAAGTGGCTAGCAAATCGCGTCACTCCAGGTCGCATAAGGTCCTTGCCATTTGTAAATTTCCTCATCAAAGAAAGCACCCAAGTATGGTTGTAGATAAATTTTGTAACACTTTTTGCATCTTCAACCACACTTTTGACCCATGAAATCTTCCCAATGTCCTCTAGCAATAGGTCTAAGCAATGTGCAGCACACGGAGACCATGCAATTGTGGGATACCTCTCCATAAGTAGTCTACCTGCAGCTACATATGCAGTTGTGTTGTCCGTGATGATTTGGACAACACTATCAACTCTAACCTCCTGGACCACCCCATCTAATAGATTGCATAAAGTCTCAGCATTTTTAACTTCATGGGAGGCATCTATTGATTTTAGAAACACCAATCCACCATTAGAGGCCACTAAAAAGTTAAGGAGAGTTCTATTTCGTCCATCTGTCCACCCATCAGATAAAATGCTGCAACCTTTTCTTCGCCAAAATTTTTTTTGCTCATCAACCACAAACTGTGTATTCTTTACGGCTTCCTCTAGCAATGGCCCACTCAAATCTTTAGATGATGGAGTCTTAAACCCCTTTCCTGCAACTGTAAGGGCATTCACCAAACCTTCCCAATATGGGTTGTTTGCAACATTGAAAGGTAGATTATTGTAATACCAAAAGTTTGCAGCAGCCATCCTAGCTTCTTGATGCTTTTCTTTATTCCAACCTGTACCTTCAAGTGAAGGTTGTGCTCCTGGAACATTACGTGGAACAAAATAATTTGGTCCTGATGAAGGACCCTGACTAGCAGTAGAAAAAGAACCAGCAGGACTCTCCCCAAAAGATGAATGTGGAGCACGGAAGCTTGGACTTGCAACACCATGGGGCTTAGAGGGTGCAGATTGGGATTGAGATCCACTCATCGCTGATGTTAGGGCATCTTTTGTTTTTTGTCTTTCCTCTTTCTTAAGCTCATATTCAGCAAGAAGGGCCTTCATCTCTCTAATGATCTTAGGAGTAGTATTCTTGCATCCCTCCACATTTTGCCTAGGGATTCTAGCAAGGTGGTATTTTAATCTGTTTATTCCTCCTGTCATCCATTTGTTGCATTCATGACATGTCAATTCACCTTTTTTATTTCCTTGAATTGCATACTTCCATGCAGGGTCTTTTTTTACTCCCTTTGGATTTGAAGACGACATTGCTGTTTCAAGTTCAAAATGAAAAAAAAAATCAACTAGGGTTTGCTAAAAAATCAGCAAATAAATGTGATTCAAAATTTCAAAGTTTCAAACATTTGCAAAAGGAAAAAAATGCAAAACCAAGCTAGAAAGTAGAAACAATAAGAATTAGGCTATTAAGGAAATTAGAAAAAAAATTGGCAGCATTTCCCCTTATTTTTCTTGATTTTTTAAATTTTGAATGCAAAAAAATTGAAGAAAACAAACAAAAAGCAGTGTTAGATCACTTACCTTGCTCTATTTTGACCTTTTTGGTTTGTTCTCCCTTCTTCTATCAATCCCAAAGCAATTTGCAGACCTGGTTTTCAAGAGTGACAGTCAAAAAATGAAAAAAAAAAGCAAAAAAATCGTGGGTTTTAACCCGTTTTTGGACTCGGTGGCCTTGGGAGTCTGGTGCGGGGACTCGAGTCGGGCCTCGGGACTCACGGCGGGAGTCTGAGTCGGGACTCGGGGTCCGACCGGACTCACTTTGGACGACACTCTAGAGTCAGCGGTGGACTTTCGCTTGAGGTAAGACTTTCCTTGGTCCGTGATCGGTAGTCATAAACTATGAGTGAATCTATCCTCTTTTTTTAGTTTCAATAATTTTTTTGAAAGAGATTTCTCAAGTTGTTTTCTAATGTCTTTGAAATTTTTTAAGAAGATTTTATGCAAAATAAGGGGTTATAATGCCCATTTTTCTAAAAAAAATTACTTGTTTTTATTTATTTTAGGTTCATATCTTCATACAAAATGGTTGATAGTTCTACTTCAGTTGGAATAGGTGCAGAGAATCAATTTAAATATAATCCAGGCTCACCTCTTTGGCGACATATGACAATGATTCAACAACTTCCCGGTGGTGGGGGTTATGTTTGGCGTTGCAGCCAATGTGGAACTACATATAAGAGCTCGTACTTTCGAGTGAAAGCCCATTTATGTGCTATTGGTAATCAAGGAATAAAACCTTACCTTGGGCCAAATAAAAAAGGGTTGACAAAGGATCAAATAATGGGTTATATTAAAGAACAAGAGGATGCTGACAAGGCATTCAAAACACCAAAGGCTACAGACCATCCTCTTATGAAGAAAGGTAAAAATAAAAGTAAAAGCTCGCAAAGACTTAGTGGCTTATTAGAACCGGCTGGCCCACATCCTTTCATGGAAATGGCACAATCTTCTGAAGGAGAAAATATGTCGGTGACACGAAAAAGAGGCCCATTGGATAGAGCCTTCAAAAATGAAGCAAGGGAGTTGGCAGATGAGAGCATTGCACATTGCATTTATGGCAATGGGCTTCCTTTCAACCTTGTTAGATCACCTTATTGGCGGGAAATGGTGAAAGCCATTTCTAAGACAACTCTTGATTATGTTAGTCCTGGGTATGAAAAGGTGCGAACCACCTTATTGGCAAAGGAGAAAGCTTCAGTAGATGTAGCATTGAGAGTAATCAAGGATACATGGGTCAAAACAGGTGTGTCCATCATTTCTGATGGATGGAAGGATTGCAAAAATAGACCATTGATCAATGTTATAGCAGTATCCCCTAAAGGGGCAATGTTTTTGAAGGCAGTTGATTGTGAAGGGCAAATAAAAGATGCAAGTTTTATTGCCAATATCCTCATAGAATCCATTGAAATGGTGGGGCCTGAAAATGTTGTCCAAGTCATAACGGATAATGCTAAAAATTGTAGGGCAGCTGGGGCTATAGTGGAGACTAGATATGGTCACATTTTTTGGACACCATGTGCAGTCCACTCACTCAATTTGATAATGCAAAAGATTGGTACACAAATTGAGTGGGTCAAGCAAATCTACGCAGAGGGTGAGGAGATCCAAATGTTTGTGACTAATCATCATATGTCACAAGCCATCTTCAGGACCTTCTCCAAGTTGGAGTTGCTTAAGGTAATTTAAATCTGATTTTTTAATATAATTTTTTATTTTTTTATTTTAATTTTTCATTGCTGATTTGTGACATGCATTTTCTTACAATGTTAGGTTGCTGAAACTCGATTTGCATCTCACACAATTGTCTTAAGACGACTTTTGAAGGTGCGACAGGCCTTGGGTTCTATGGTCATCAACAGTTTGTGGAGTGTATGGAGGCAATCAAGCACAGAAAGAGCCCAAAAAGTGAAAGCAATGATCTTAGATGATGAGTGGTGGGCTCGTGTGGAATATGTTTTAAATTTCACTGAGCCTATTATGAGCATGATTAGGTATACTGATACTGATCGCCCATGTTTGGGTGAAATTTATGATGGCATGGATTCCATGGTGGAGAAAATAAGAGCAATAATAGTTGCCAAGGAACATGACCCAACGGAATCATTTTTCAAAACTGTGCAAACTATTATTGTTGACCGTTGGAACAAGATGACCACCCCTTTACATCTCTTAGCATTTGCTTTGTCACCAAAGTATTATAGCAAAGAGATACTTTCATTGCCGAGGAGGATGGCACCATATAGGGATTTAGAGGTTGCTGCTGGCTATAAGGCTGCATTTAGAAAGATATTTGTAGATGAAGAAATCCAAAGCATTGTCATGGGCGAGTTTAGCCAATTCATAGCTGCAAAAAATCATGATGTTTCTGCTCATCTAGACAGATATAGGAAAGATGCTGATGATTGGTGGTATCTACATGGTCAAGGCTCCATTTACTTGCAACCTCTTGCAATTAAAATACTCTCCCAAGTATGAATCTTTTTATTTATTTATTTTTTCGTTTTTCATTCGATGCTATTATGCTATATATTATGATTATTATCGGCAAGTAAAATTAAATACTAATAGTAATTACTAAATGTTGTGTGCATAATCAACAGGTTGCAAGTTCCTCTTCAGCTGAGCGGAATTGGAGTACATACTCCTTCATCCACTCGGTCAAGCGCAATCGTTTGGGTGCAAAAAAAGCAGAGGATTTGGTCTATGTACACTCCAACCTTCGTCTCTTATCACATAAGAAACCTGAATACAATGAGGGTGTGTCAAAGAATTGGGATCTCACCCCTGAGTATGCTGATTTAGATGCTACAATTGCACAACTTACCTTGGCTTCTATGGATGACAATGAGGCAACTAATGCACCTAGTGGGAGTGGCAATCCAATTGATAGTGGTTCAAATGAAATTGAAGTTATTGAACCAATTGAGGATGATGAGGATGATGAATTTGAAGAATGGTAATACTGAATTAAATATTGTCTTGATTGTAATTTGAATTTTCAATGTGTAATGACATTTTAAGACTTGAGTATTTACTATTTACTTTTTTGCAAACTATGAATATGATTACAAATTATGAGGTATTACCGTATGGCGTATTTCATTGTTTCAATATTCTATGGCATTATGGCATTATGATCATATGATTATAATTTTGAGCATGCTTATGAGTCTATGGCATTATCATTATGTTTATAAATTTATAATATATATATATATAGTACGGCCGTACCCGAACTCGTACCCTAGGAAAAAAAAAATTTGCCGAACCGGCAAACCCAAACCCGAACCCGTACCCGAACCGGCAACTTAGCAAAAATAAAATAATCTAACAAATATTTGTAGGCACTAACCCACTAGAGACACCAATCCCCGCTACTAAGCACCAACTTAGCAAGAGACACCAATCTCTTGAAACAAGCCCTGTGGTGTTTGAATCTGACTTTCTGATTTTCTGTGTATTTCTCTGTTTATTTGTTTTTGAGTGTTTTGATGCCAAAAATGAAAAGAATTGAAATACACAATTATAGGAAAGGAATGCTTAAAATGATTGAAACCCAGTTGATCTTTATTGAATGTAAACACAAATAAGAAATACCTATTTGTTGGTAATGAATTTCATAAGTCTGATTTTTATCACAGCAGCCCTATTTGCACACTAATCTAGACGCCAATCTCCAATTTGATGGTTCTCCAGCTTGTAACAAATCTGCAAATACTTCTTCAACCTGGACAACCAATTTAGGATCCAAAAATAGTCACCAAAGGGGGCGATCTGCCAACTGGAGTAATCACGCCTCCCAAGAAGGTACGGCTGTCCCTGCAACTCACACGTGCCAAACTGGGAGAAGCTAAAAGCTGGTCTAGAAGCCTGAAAAACAATGCAAAAAGGGATGCCTAAGCCACAAAGAGCAATTGAGAAGATACGGCCTGATGTAGAAGACCCATGTGCCTTGGAAAGATGAATAACGGTTCCCACGTGCTAGTTTATTGTTGTGCACTCTGCACTTTATTCAAACTGCAAACCCTTGTCTCCAAATCTACAATACTATTATCAAAACCTGATTTATTCTTCAAACTAAACTCTATAATAATGCTCAAGTGTTGATCCCTGAGTGAGACCAATCAAGTAGGAACCTTGGACGATCTTGCACGTCTGCAGAACATGTTCTAAGAGAGGGTATCCATTCTCAATCAGCCATGAAAGACAAAACTTGCGGCAGCAGCTCCAAAATTGATATAATATTCTGAGTAATTGAATAATGAGCCAAACCCTTGCCTTATGGAGAAGTACGCCCCTTTTTAGGTTTTCAGCCTTTGACAAATAAAACATAAATATCTCCTCTTGAGAATCAATGCCACTTTTCAATAGCTCATTTAATTTACTATTAAATCATTTGTCAAAAGTGACTTTTCACTTAAATACTTCATAAAGTGACTTTTCACTTAAATATTTCATAAAGTGACTTATTTCACTTACATAATTTATAAAGTGACTTAAGATATTCTTTTAATAAAGTCACTTTCACTTTATAACATTAAATCACTAAATCACTTAATAATAGAATATTATTAAATAACGTGACTTAATAATTCCATAACTCCTGGCCCAGCTATCCAAATGACCCCTTGAGAGTGCCCCATGACCAAGATCAACTACAAGTGTGAGATCACAGACCCGAAATGTCACTTACTAAAAATAGTAAGTAACAAGGACAAGTCTTCAAACCCCTCAGAAAGATTCCCTAATAATCCCGTTAGCCTACGAAAACCGTAGTAATAGGCTAACCCTGTTCCTCAAGCCACTGGCTAGGAAGGGGACATTACATCTCTTCTGTTGAGAGGCACCAACCTCTAATGAACAAAAATTTTGCCTTCCTAAATAATGCTTCTTCAATGGATGAGGATCATTTGAATCTTCTTCAAAAATCTGCTTAAACGTTTTTCACATATGCCCTTCAAAAATCTGTTGTAATAAATCTGCTCTACTCTTGTTTTTGAATGATATTGCATTTATTGTTTGCATTCTAAACTCCACTCCAACTTCTATCTAGACCCCAATCATGCCTCTTCACCAAATAAGATGGTCCTTCTCAAGGGAGGTCGGCCACATACAAATAATAATAATAATTTTAATTTACTTTTAATTCCCCCAAGAGGGGCGATATTACAAAAATATGGGTTCCATAAATTGGG
>VDFB02374260.1:0-82935 GCA_007258455.2 Sequoia sempervirens
AAATATATCAAAATCTTTATTAGGTGTGATAATGGAAATTCCATTAAGTATACGGTAGAAAAATATATAGAGGGGGCAATATATCCTCATACTCTAAAAAGGAGATACTCATGAATTAAACAATAAATCTTATGGGGAATCTTAGTGGAGATTCTTGAAAAGAAAAATAAACAAAACTTCTCCTTATTCGTGATCCTCCTCCCTCCTTTTAAGGGGAAATTATATTATGTATATAAAAGAATTAATGGATACTTATTTATATTTACTATCCTTTAATCTTGATATTTTAAAAAGAAATCTCTCTTAAAATAATTTATGCATGCTATCATATTCATGGGAATCCTTTTAAATAAAAAGTTCTTAGTTTCCCTTATTTTCTAATTAAAAAATCGTGGTTATTCCCTTTGAGTTTTGTTTTAAAATTTAGGATTTAATCTATTTATTTTAAAATTAATTATAAATAAAATAAATCTCTTTTTAAAAGTAAATTTATTTCCTTGATAATAGTAATATGATTAAATGGTTTAAATTGTTGTTTAATATAAAGAATGAGTAGTGATTAAATGGGTTTAAACTCATGTTAAAAATATATGATTATAAAGGTAATAATAAACTATTGAGTATTATATGGAGTGATAATAAGCATAAAGTTAAAAGGTGAAACTAATATCAAAATCAATATTAAAACTACATCCAATGCTAAAATTGGTATTAAGGAATATTTGGATTTTGAGTAAATAATAGAATAGTAGCGGTAAAATTGGTAAATTATAAATAATAATAATAAATAATTGACGAGTAAATATTATAGTTATCTTGGTTAAATAAAATAATTGTATTAATGTTAAATTGAGATTTGAGAATAATTGTATTATGATGGCTAAATAGTAAGCTACTATTGGTTTATCGTTTTAATATTAAAAACAGCATCTGTAATGTATTTGATTAAATATCATTATTGTCATTATTCAAAGGATAATGCCATCATGATCTTTAAGAGATGAGTTAATGCATAGAGATTTATATATTGTCAACTTCAAACCAAAAAAAAAGGGGGCTAACTTTTATTATGTTTAACATAACTCTTAAACACTTAAGAGTGTTAATTAGCTTAATTAATATATATATATATATATATATATATAAAAGAAATGAATTATTGCATTTTCTAGTGAAAATTTTTAGGCATGACACTTGGTATCAAAGCCCTAGGTTGCAACCCTAGGGAACTCTGGGAATAAATTGGGCATTAAGTATTGTGTGTGTGTGGATAAATGTGCAAACCCCCTTGTGCTAGTTAGAATAGAATGATAAAATTAGAGGACTCGCATGGTGTGATAAATGAGAACTTGGTTTAAATATGTGACCTAATTAAGATTGTAAAGTACTAAATGATCAGGAAGTGACCATTATAGATGGGTCAAGAAAGCAATTAATTAATGGATTCAACTTTTAAAATAAACGCAAGTCTAAACATGGTACCTTAATAAGGTGAATGCCTAGATCCCATATTAGACTAGTTAACTAGGGTTACGACATTAATCTAGCCTGTTGTTATCAAATTTCCTTAAAACCTTAAAAAGGGTATAATTGAGTTATGAGGCATAGTCCTTGTTATAAATGCCTGAATAGAGTAATAGGACATACTGAGGTGTATCATTAAGGAAATATTATTTTGTTGAATTTTAAGGTCATAATTCTTCAATACAATAATAAGGTAATTGATAAGTAGGGGGTAATTTCCAAAAGTTATGGGAATTTGAAGTGCAACATATTTTCTTATAGAAACTTTAGTATGAAGAAAGGAGAGAACATCAAAATTATATTTGGAATCATGTCACTAGTAAAAAAATAAAAATAAAAAAAATTATGAACCACAAAAAGGATTAGTGTGTTGAAGGTTGTAATTAAACAAGTTTAAATTTATAAACTCTTAGACTGATTAAATATAACACCCTTGAATTGTGTGTTATGTGTAATTTAAGTACCCTTATAGCAAGATATAAAATCTTGTCAAAAAATAAATAAATTGAAATTGAACCCTTAAGGTGAAGGTTTTTAGACATAAATTTAAGGGCTTGAACTCACAAATTGGTATTAATACATGCATGAAATTTTATCTTGTATGCCTTAGGGCACGATTTTCCTAGGCCTTGCCCTATTAACCAAAGATCTTGATAAGTGTATAAGGCTTGATTTCATGAAGCAACAAATGATTCGTATTGTGTGTGATAGGTAATGATTTCATGGATGATGACACCAACTAATAATCAAAATCTTGCATTATATATTAAGTCCAATTTATAAAAGTGGTCATAATCAAAATATTCACCTTGACTTAAATGGTGAAACTTTAAAGTTATTTGAACACATGTGTAAGTAGATGATGGCCTAGTAAACTTGATAAAACTATAAGCTAACAAACCCTTGTGCTCTATTATTTAAAGATTAAATAGTTAACAAAGCAAGATGATTTCTAGGAGTCGAGTCAAAGGTGAGAATGTGTAGAAAGTTACAACTATGTCAAGATTGGTGGAAATTGATTTAGGTAATGTGAAAACAATTTCCTTCTAGTAATTGAGTCTAAAACCTTGGTGAAGAGACCTTGTCAAATATGCATTTGGAGTGACAACATTACTTAGGGCACACACCATAACTACTTCCTTATACATAGCTAAGAACTAAAGACTTATTGGTGCAAAAATAAGAAAGGAAACTTGTCATAAAGGAAGTAATAATGTAATCAATTAGGTGTTGACCTTGAAGGTTGTATACATGTTGCATGGATTGAATAATCAATTGTATGAAGATCTATAACTTGAATAATGAATTATGTGTGATTCATGGTGTGGAAAGTTAAACTATATAGATAAGAGACACTAAAGTAGACTTGTAAAACTTTCAACTAATGTGCATTTTATACCATTGACCATATTTACTCTTTGAGGTAAAATTATTTACACTTGAATGCAAAGGAGAAAGCTTAAAGGTAGATAGAAATTTCAATACTTCTACTCATTATGCATTTTTATGAGGTTAAATGGAATTGTGATTGTAACAATGATGATTACAACATGTGAACTCATAAATAGTTTAGATTTAGATAGCGAAATGCAAGAATTGTAAAAGATATTAATGGGTTGTGAGAATTACTATTCCATGAGTTATTACGTGTTTTATGCATCAAGTGTGTTTTCTTTTCTCATATATTTCCATGTTTCAAATGAAAATGATTGACTACTTTCCCTATTAAGTGAGAAATCTTCCTTAACAGGTTGTGAAAAATATAGTGGAATTACCCATATTGATATGTTAATGAACATAATAAACACAGTTGAATGAAAGAAGAATAATGGTATGGATAAATATAGAAAACTGATCTTGATCATATATGTGATGTCAAACACTTAGTAAGATGGGAAGTGTGGTGTACCATGTATTGTTAAATTCTAGGAAAATGGAGTAATATACATAAGCTACATTTGTACATCAACTAGTGACTCCTTTTACCTATGCAAAGTGAGTAGATATGTACAAAATTAAGAAGCAAAGTGAATATTGTTTAAAGAAAAATAAGTGTATGTAAGTGAATTGATTTTGTTCTACAATATGGTGAATTTCATAAAGTGTATTATGTTATGACATGTGAAGTGAAAAGCAGTAAATGTGTTGTGCCCCAAGTATGAGATATGGGGTATCTGACTTGGGATAAGAGTGGTGGACATCTAGTATGATCCCCCATATGTACCCTTTGTGATGGCCTTTATGTAAGCTAGCTAGTTGTGAGTTCAAATAAATGTGTTATGTGTATAAGTGTGTCTATTAAATGAAATGTGATGTATTCCTTTGTATTAGTTTATTTTTATGTTAAATGTGTACCCCTAGCGTTTGGTTCCCCCCTTATGGGAGTGCGATGCCAGCTAGTGTAAATAGGGGTTGAGAGGCACATGTTCTCCCATCGGGAAATTATGAGCTCAGGGCGTTGTCCCTAATCCTGACTAAGGATCTATGTCGAGTCATTGTAATCCTCCCATGGACGTTGACCGTGGCCTACTCCCCCACATATGAGAGCCACGCTTGTTGGTTCATAGTGCAAACATATTCCTTGATGTTTATAACCCATGGGTAAAGGATGGAATTTTATGGACCACCAGTTACTTATAATTATGTGGTCGGGGACCACTAGTGATTTATATTTATGTGGTCGGGGACCACCAGTGATTCATATTTATGTGGTCAGGGACCACCAATTACTTATATTTATGTGGTCAGGGACCACCAATGATGCAAATTTATGTGGTCAGGGACCACCAGATTATTGCATGCTATTATACTTATGTGGTTAGAGAACCACCATTCCCCTCCTCCCCTTAGGTGGCTTATCAAGTCACATGGTGCTTGTAATGTGTAGTTTTTATTGTTGGAATATGAATTATTGGTAATTCTTGATTGATGTTTTATTTTATTATGCACCAGCATTGTGGAATTTTGCATTTATTTTATTAGGCTATTTAGCCACTTGAAGGTTGTTATAGTCCAAATTGCCTCAAGGACTTATTTAATTTCATTTTTGAATTCAGATTCGAATGTTGAAATGTAGCTACAATTGATCTTTATTTGGTTTTCTCTTGATTTTATAATTTTATGTTTTATTGAAACATTGGTTTATGATCTTATGATTTCTCAACTTGAGGCTTTCTTAATGTTTTCTAACTGCTGGTAAACGTGGTGTAATGTGACATATGTAAACTGCCATATCCCGGGGGGTTCCCTGGCAGGTCGTATAGGGGAGTAGATGCGCTGGGGAATTATTCTTGAAAAGGGGTTGTGAATGGGACCGGTATGGGACGGTCATTAATCCATTCTTCCCCTCATTCTACGATTATTTTTATGTATTGGAGGATTCCTTAGAGAAGGGCCTCGAGTGGTATCCAAGAATATCCATCCTTGTAAACCCCATTGAGCCTTGTGATGTGAATTATGTGTAATTGTTGTGATGTATGGGTAAATTTGTAAATAAATTACATGTGGAAATACTTGACTGTTATGGGAGAAAGAAAATGAAAGATAAAATTGAGACTCTATTTTGAGACACGAATTGATATTAGGACAAAAATATTTTCTAACATCATGAGTGATGTTTAGGATGGAAAATAGAACCTTGAAGGGTATCCAAGGATATTAATGTATTCGATATATGTTGATCTCAAGAATCTCAACTACATGGATGACTACTAATATTGTTATAATGCGACTATATTGGATAAATGTTCTATGGTGCAAAATTGTGTTATGAGCATTTAGATGTTTGATTCATGAAAGGGATTTATTTAATGTGTGCTTAATCGTTGAATGTTATAATTCTTCATCAAGAAAGTAAAGTAATTCATATTCTAATAGATTTATCTGCATTGCTATATTGAAATCTATTTTCTTATTCTTAATGACTTCCAGGAGGAAGTCTAAGCTAAGGGGAGGGGGATGTAAGACCCCGTTTCACATGAAGGAAATAGTGTTAGCTTGAGAAGGGAGGACCATCGAGAGAAAATCAAATGATATCTTCTTGAGGATATAAAGTTAATATGTTGATAGATTAAGAGGTGAAGGTTGATATTAAATGTATAATTTATTTGAGTTTGTGAGAATATTTAATTATGTGGGTTAGGGGTTGGGAACCCTTACCCAAGTGTGAAATTCGGATGGATCTTTAAGTGGGTCTTTAAAGAGGGTTTTTGGTCAATTTACTTGGTTGGGATACATAAATAAACACCCTAGGGTCTATACCTTAGTGGTAGGGGTCAAGTGGGCATGCAATAGGGTCCCAAGGACATGATTTGACTCTTGAGAAGTCCTCATAATGATGAGTGACGAATTTTGAGGAGAGGAATGGGGGGTGAAAAGATTTGGGGTTGTCCAAGTGCATGTTGCCTCTTTAATGAGAAAAGACTCTCATTGAAGAAGGGAGGTACACTCCACACCTCCCCATCCAAAAGGTTGCAAGTTGAAACTCCTTTATAGTGGGATAGGAAGAATGAGTAGGGTGTTACCCACTTCTCCTCTTGGAGAACTTGAAAGGAGATGGTAGAAAGAATGTGAGGAGGAGATGAGTCTACCTCTTTGGAAAGATAGTGATCAAGATGGTTTGTCTTGGTAAGGAAAGATGGATACAAGAGTGCAATCCCTTCATCTACAAGCAAAGAGATAAGTTCTTTATTTCAATTTTCCCTTTTGTTTCTTTGCTGTAAGAAAGTGGTATGTTGTTTGGATCATGTTGAAAATAGGAAGTAGAGAAACTGCATGCAAGAAATTGGAGGCCATGATATTTTTTTTATTCCTTTGAAAGAGAACATTTTTTTGAAAAGACTCCATTCATCATCTTGGAGTTAAAAGAATTCCTTGCTCGGGGGTATGGCTAGAGCCCACGAGGCTCCATGACGCCATTACGGTAGGGTGGAGAGCAAGCCCGTAATTATTAATATGGAAAAATATTTACCTCTTCAATATAAATTGTAACTTGGAAAGCTTAGGGGATGGGCTTCATATCCCTCACTACTCTGTAAGGTATATTGTAGAAGAGAGCATATAGATGCATGGTAAACATTCTGTTATGTTTGATTCAGCTATACCTCTTTTGTTGCACCTGCCCAAAAGGAAAAAGAGAGGGAGGAAAACAACAGTACTACTCCTCTGGAAATCCCCTTGCATTTTACATCTTAGTATGGTTAAAAATAATGAGAATGAGCTGCGTTTTAGCTCCTTTCTGTGGATATGCTAGCAAGATGCGTTATTGTTAAACTTACTATTGCAATGATTAGATAAGAACATTCCAAATAGTATTCAAGAGCATTTTACGACCACAAACTATAATATTTTGTCCCATATTTTCTTTATTGCCTGCATTCAAAAAAAAAAGAAAAAAACAAATGTTCGAGGAATGATAATTAAAATGGAATTTTCTTTTTGAGCTGATATTCGTCCCTTTTTCCTATTTAAATTATTTCAAAAGTCAGAAGGAGATCAATAAGCTCGAACAATGAAGATATTGAAAGAGCTGCAGTATGCCAGGGGAAACCAAAGTAATGTTTGTATTGATAAAAATACATTCGACGAATACAAATCAAACAAGGGGTTTTCACTTATCATAAGTGCAGAGTTCGATCCTCTGGAAGAACATACAGAATGATATAATGAGATATGCCAAGATTACACATAAAGCTATACAGTCTTCCTTGTAATCTTCGTACTAGCAACAAAAATCTTGAATAAGATAAGAAATAAATAAATAAAAAATGAGAGCGTCAGAATTCAAGTTGTACGTCTTCTCTAAAGTAATTGTGATCACAGTTGCGAACATAACCTAGAAACAAAGATATTAAGCATACTTTGATGTTTGCAAAAGTAGAAAGGCAAACGCACAGATTTTAGCAATAGAAGAACAAACCAAATCTCTGTCATTAATCTTCTAGTTTGTCAATTGATGTCCCTTCTGCTGACAAAGGGCAGCGAATTTGCAACTAGGAGTTTAGCGTGTTCTTCAAGCAGCCTCAAAAGTCAGTAAATGCACAGCTCACCTTTCACATCTACCTAGAGATTGTTTTGCACCTAAAACATTAACTGCGTGATAAATTTTCCAGTAGGCATTTGGTGGGAAAACCTGCCTTTGGCGACGGCATATACTCCTTGTCCAACTGGGCTCTTTGAAAACTACACGAAAGGTGATATCTGCATCATTGATAGCCCACCGAACTTTGATTACCGTCCATTTGTATCTCATCATAGTCAACTCGGCCATCAAGCTGCAACTTATTGCTTAACAGCTTTGTCAGATATCATTGAATACTCTGACTGACTCACCAACGTGCATGAACTTTAATCGCTTCACGTTTGATCTAAGATCAGCCTCCAAAAATAAAATAAAATAAAATAAACATGGCCGACATATTAACTCGTATGAGATTTATGGCCCAACTTAAATACTTTATGTTAGAATTGTCTTTCTCACCTTGACACCACATTTGGTTCATGGAATTTATAGGCTTTCGTGGACACCAAGGTGGCTTCGAATAGATCTGTGAAGTTTGGGGTAGTGGTCATACCATCATAATGCACCCGTTCTTGTTGGTCTTCTTTCTCCCCTCCGTTGTTTTCCAGAACCCTAAGCTCCAATCCTTCCTTGCATTAAGTGCAGCTTTAGCCAGTGTGATTTTTATGTTTTTCTTGAATAGTATGGACAACACAAACCACTAAATAGATAGTGCTTACCCCAGCAATAGGAAATGGCATTTTGGGGGACCATTGTAAAATGCAGTGAGTATTAAAAAAAATAAAAATAGAAAAATAGTAGTCACTAATTACTGATGTAGCAGATTTAAATGCAAACTAATAGTTTGCTTACAAAGGAAATAATTAAAGTGCACGGGACACTCACAGATTAGTACCAGATTTAGCTGCAAACTAATATTTTGTAGGTGGGGTTAAGCCAATATCACCCAAGTAAAGGGAATCTAGTTTTAGCAAATATAAAATGGCATTCATCTTAACATTAGCAATTTACAGGATAAATTTATTATGAATAACAATGACACTCCCTACTCATTCGGCAGTGTTTTCCTTCGTAAAGTTAAGCATATAATATTGTTGATCATTATTAATTTATCTGGAGTTAGATAGCATAAGATCTCAGTTCTGATTTTGCCTTCAAAAAGTTGCTGCTTAATGGCCACCAAATTTGATGTTTATTGTAACGTTGCTGCTCTAGTTTACTGCAGTACGAATGTACAGTTGAGGCTATTGCTGTTTATGCAATTGTTGCTGCTGTGTTTATGCTATGAGTGCTGCTGTAACTCATTAAACGGTTGATATTGTTGTTGTTTATGTAATTATTGCTGCAATGTATTTTGAGGTTTGTGTTAATTTGCTGCTATCTCATTGGTTTGTTGTTGTTGATAGTATGAGGCTAGATCTTGAATTAGCATTCGATTATAAAAATATTACCTTAAACTCGCTAAATGGAACAAAATAAAATTATATATATCTTTATTTTTGTCTAAAATTAAATTATAGTGCCATGTTCGTTTTAATAACAATATTATATTAATATGAGATTTAAAAATATTATATTGGGACAAATTCAAGATTTAGTAATATTATTATTTACGTGTTAAATGCAAGCAATATTATAAAAGTAAACTTGAGAGTGAATACAAATATTATTATGAGCATTTAAACTCCACCAAACATTTCTATGATCAATTCTACTATCAATGCTAACTAACCATGGTATCTAACAATAACTAGAGGAAATTTATTAGCCATTAATTATCTAAATCATCTTGTTTCTATTATTCGAGCTATCAATAAACAACAATTTGATTAAGGCCAAGTTACTAATTAAATAATAACATTGTTAATACTGTAGTTACGGAGGGACAAAATGTCAACACCATGAAAATGAGTGTGATAATGTTATTTAGGACTATTTGTGACTAAGTAAAGATATTACTATTATTAATGATTCATTTGGTTAGGTAACAAGCAAATTGTAAAAAAAAAAAAAGGGGGTTAATATTTTATTAATGGTTTGTTGATGTGAAATAATAAAATTATTATTTAATATTTATTAATGATTATCATTAACACTTGTTTGAGGCTAATTGCTAATAATGATGGTTCATCAACAATTGGATTGTGGCTAAATAGTAATAGCATTATCAGTTAGGGAATAATAATAAAGGTTAGATAATAATGTTCTAGTGCTAATAGTAAACAACATTATTAAGATGGCCTAGTAATACTATTACTATCAAATGATCAAGCTAGGATTAAATAAATATGTTATTAGTAGGGGTGGGCTAGTCAAGGGGCAATATTACTATTGTAGATAATAGGAATGCATCTTTGGCATGACAATAAATTTTGATATAAATTTATTTGCATCATCAACTCTATAATTAGAATTTGATCTAGTCATGACTCCATGACACTTAAGGAAATGTAAAGACTGTTAAATTTCTAAATTTAAATAAAAGGCGCGTTGGTGGTGTCATTATAAATGATACCATCTCACCAAACATTTGGTAAGGAATTAATTCTTCAATCTTTAACACTTGACTACAAAAGTTAGTCAATGTGGCCTTATAGCTAATTAAATCTGGTGGAGCTCCCTGTTCATTATAATATTATCAAATAGTGTTAGGATTTAGAAGTTGTATTATGCAAACATGGTTGGTTGTGTTTGTGATAGGTTATAAACCTATGTTTAAACAAATTTTTTTTTTACATTTTGTAGTGGAAATCTTAGGCATGAGATAAGCATCTAGAGTGAATGTGTAAGACATGCACAAAATTGCAATTATGTGATATGCAATTTATAGTGAATGTTTTTGCAATGGACATTAATAAGATTTTAGAATAGGCATATTTGCTAACTACATATATCTACGAAAGTTTTAGAGGCATTTGTAGTAGGTCAATGGTTGTGAAAGAAATGAACCCAAAGTTAATGCATTGCAAGCTCTGACAGGAAACAAGATCTAAAACAATATTGGATTATGTCACAATAATATACTAGTATTGTAATCAATCAATCAAGGGACACATGCAATACATTTTTTGTTCTCATTAGTAGCATAATCAGTTTACATTGACAATGTGTGAAGCAGAGGGAAGCATAGAAAAGAAGTTATTTAGTATTGGGAGAGTTGAAGGTATTAGGATTACTTCATAGCATTAGCAAAATAGAGAAATAATCTTGTTGAAATATTATAATATGTTCATAAATGCTAAGTATATAATGTTGTGATATTTTTGTAATTTATTGAAAGTAAAATCAATAGTAGACTTGTTGCAAGATAATCAAATTTTATTGGGAAAGCAAGTATTACAAATGATAATGCTATAAATTGTATGAACTTGCTACTATGTGCTTTATGTGCATGGATTTTTCATGAAAGACAAGTGAGTGTTATCATGAAAGAAGTTTACTATTGCCATTGTATAATGTAGACTGGAAATGGAAAGCTTATCAATTGATCTATAGTCAATGTATTAAATGGAACTAGGTGTAGTTTTTGTTTTTTGTAATTTTTTGATTGGCAAGGAACTATGTTGAGAAATAATCATTGTCCAATATAACTGAAGGCATATAAAACATAAACATTGTGTTATTATTGACATGTTATTCAATGCATTAACTATGCATTGATTATTGTATCATGCATTGTAGGTATTTTCCAAATTTATCATTCATTTATATTTTTGCTACTTTGGTAATAAGAAAATGAATTATAAGGGCATATGACAGAAATGAGCAAATGAGCATAGTATATGATAAATAGTATGGAATTGATATAATATGTTAAACATAAACCAAATATGCAGAAAAAAGTTTAAAATTGATGAAAAAGTAGTTGAACATGATAAATTCTTGTAAGCATTCTTTTCCAATGCTTGAAACAACAAGTAAGAATGATAAACATAGAAATTAGTCATTTTACAATACTGTACTAGCAGAAAATGACAAAGATTGAAGAAAAAAATGTAAACCTAAAAACATATAAGGTTTCGAAGAAACAAAAAGCATATAATAGAAGATCAATATTTCACAAAACAAAGATGACAGTGTACATTCATGAGTAAACTATTTTTAACATCATGAATGCATTTTGTAATGTTAAAAAAATTATAATTAAAAGAGTAGAAAATAGTTTAAAACAAGAATAAGTACAAATAAATCCCAATACTTGGTTCAAATTTCATTAATTGATTATTTATTAATTGGTTGTATATGCAAGTATCATTCCTATAATCTAGACGAAGTTGTTCAAAGCATATGTAATTTATTGTACCCACTTGTCCCATTAGAACTTTTAAGAAGAAGCAACATTTGTAGTTATCAAGTATCATAAGTACACTGTCAAGCCAGTTATGTGTGTTGCACTTTGAGAGGAGAACAAATGTGCTAGAGCACAATGAAGGGTTTAAAAACACATAATCTTTTGAAATGTCAACAAACATATGATAGTAAGCACCAAAAAAACCTTCTACTCACATAAGATTTCATGAATTAAGTATGCATTCATTGTTTACATACCCAGTAGCTCCTTAACACATCTTTAGCATGTCATGTAATTCATTGAATCATGAATTACGTTTTTTTTTCATGAACATGCACTAAAGAAGTGCAAATAGAAGTAAATCAAGTATTATCTTAGTCTTTCATGTGTGAAATGTATCATTTAATTTCTTGTATATTGCATACAGTAATTTTTCTACTCCTTTTTGTAGAAAAAAAAGAGAAAAATATAAAGATATTATAAGATACGTGATATAAATTTCATTGGGAAAATAAGTATGAAAATTTGAAATGTGATGTATGTGATATGCAAAACAACAATCAACAGCTAAAAAAAAACACAGGATAATCAACAAATGATAAACAAAGTATAGTAAATTTTGCAAAAGAATAGAGCTAGCTAAAAACATTAGAGTTGTTTGAAAAAGAACAAATAAATAAAGGAGAATTTAAAATTTAAGAGAAATATACATTAACTAAAATTTTGTGTTTGTTCTTGTCATATATTATAGATATTTGATATATGTTTCTATCTTTTAGAATATCCAAATTTATATTTTTTGACCTATTAATTCCATGGGCAATGAATTGAGTGTATTAAATTGAAAAATAGTTATTGTGTTACTACTTTTGTTTCTAATTATCTGACCAATTGTAACATAACAAATTATGAGTATTATGAATATGTTCACTTGTATGTAATTATATGTTTTAATTTTATCATTGTACCTTAATTAGACTATGGCAAAATGTCTATGTCTATGTGAAACAAGAAGGTTATAGTTAATGTAATTATTCTCCTTAATGAGGTTCATGTGATGAGCTACATCATGTTTTTAGACATGTATCTTTATGTAGAGGAAAATATGGTCATTGTACAAGTTTATATTAAAACATTCATTTCCAAGATAAAATAAGAAGAAGCAAAAATAAAACCCAGTTCTCACTTCAAAATCCATGAGTTAACTATGTATTTATTGACTTTGTACTGAGGAGCTCTTGAACAAATTGTTCCACATTTTTCTTTTCGAGATTTTCACAAATCGTACTGACCATTTAGGCAATAAACATATAAGTAATGCATTCATTGCTCACACAGTCCACAAGATCTTTGCTCAAAGCACATGTAATATAATCTACCCATTTCCCTTTCTAGCTCTTTTAGCAACAAGTATTGTAAACACATAAGGAAACCATTGACAAGTTTTGCACTTTTACATAATAAGGAACATGCTAGAGCGGAACAAACAACTAAAAAATAGAGAATAAATTTTACCAAGCATTCCTCATTAACATTTACAACACCAACCAGGCACCACAAAGACTGAAAGAAGCCACTAGTGAGTAGTACATAATGAGAGAATGATGAAGAATAAAAAATGGGTATGTGCAAGATCATGATGGGCCGAAAAGTGGCAATATGATGGGTATGTGGTTGACGAATTTTTTTAATCCAAAATTGATGAAATGAAAAGTGTTTTTAAAGGAGATTCTCAACTTTCCACCAATATAAATTATTCTTTACTTTGAATTTAATAAGTAATTATTATTCATTTTCTATTCAAATTACAACTAAAGTCCTCATTGATAGACTGATTGAAAAACATTTATAACTTTCAAATGATATCACATTTTTTGAATCCAAAACATGTGTCACATTCTATGCTTCACATAATATAGGATTCAAAAAAGAAAAATTGAATTTCATGAAGTTTTGACCAAGTTAAGGTGGTTAGACATACAAGTTTTTTTTTTAAAGTTGTAATAAAAAATTCATAATTAATTATTTACTTGGAAAAAATTACAAAAAAAAAATGCATCACATTAGGACATGAGTCATCCATTTATATATAAAACACTATAAAAAAATATTATCATTTTATTGTGGTTAGGGTGGTCAGATAGACACCTACTTCTTATTTTTCCCCTAAAATTTAAGCACTTTTGCATTGAAATTTCAAATTTTCATGATATAGATTTTTTTTGTTTCTAAACAAACCTAGTAGTTTAGAAACTAGATTAAATTTGATACAAATTCTATTCTTACATATTTTTGAATTAATATAGATAACTTATTCAAATTTTTATGTCAACTTACCTAACTCTAATTTTTTGATTTTTTTTCCACTTAAGGGACTATTTTTTCCATGATGATCTTGCACATACCCGAACGAAACTAAAAGCTAAAAACATAGAAGCTATTTCACAAATAACAGGTAAACGAGAATAATCACATATAAAACCAAGCTCTTTTCTCAAATTTCATGAATTAACCATGCATTTATTGCCTCTTAATCAACTAATCCTACAACACATCTTGTACATTTTTCTTTGGAAGCTTTCATAAGAACATACTAGGCACTCTAGAAAAAGACACATAATCAATGCATTCTATATCCTCACAACACAACAAACTTTGTTCACAACACATTTAATTTAATGTACCTTTTTGGCCCATTAACCCTTCCAACAAGAAGCAATTCTCCTAGTTATCAAGTATCATAAATACAAAATAAATCCATTGATGGCAAGTGCAGTATTAGAGAACAAGAAACATGGAAAGTTGGAACCAACAACTAGAAATGTCACATATGAAGGAAAAAAGAATTATGCAATGCATTTTTGGTAAAGATGCAATCATTGAATCCAAATTTTGTAGATTTTGCTATTAGACTACTTTCTATGAAAGCAGTAAAACCATTGTCAATGCATTCCAAGGCTCTATAATGGATTTGATCTAAAACAATATTGCTTGAAATTTAATAAGTGCAATTGTGAACATGTTGCATAGTAAAAACATGTAACAGTAGAACTTGGTCTATTTAAACACTAACATAAGAAGGTAAAGTATTTTGTAGCATACAATGTATTGCATAGTGTCAATGTGCAACAGCATAGCTTAATCCATGTGAAAAATAACATAAGAAAATTAAGTATTGTGTACCATATAATGGAAAGACATCTGAGATGTAAAATAAGGGTATGTGCAGGATCATGATGGGCCAAAAAGTGGCAATATGATGGGTATGTGGCTGACAACTATTTTTTTACCCAAAATTGATGAAACGAAAAGGGTTTTTAAAGGAGATTGTCAGCTTTCCACCAATATAGATTATGCTTTACTTCAAATTCAATATACATAATTATTATTCATTTTTTATTCAAATGATGACTAAAGTCCTGATTGATAGGCTAATTGAAGAACATCCATAGCTTTCAAATGGTATCACATTTTTGGAATCCAAAACATGCATCACATTTTATGCTTCGCATAATATAGGATTAAAAAAAGAAAAATTGAATTTCATGAAGTTTTGACCAAGTTAATGTGGTCAGACATACGAGTTTTATATTTTTTAAAAGTTTGTAATAAAAAATTCATAATTAATTATTTACTTGGAAAAAATTACAAAAAAGTATGCATCACATTGGGGCATGAGTCCTCTACTTATATCTAAAATACTATTAAAAAATATTATAATTTTATTATGGTTAGGATGGTCAGAGAGACACCTACTTCTTATTTTTTCCCTGAAATTTAAGTACCATTGCATTGAAATTTCAAAAATTCCAAATAGATTTTTTTTAAACAAACTTAGTAGTTTAAAAACTACATTCAATTTGTTATAGATTCTATTCTTACATATTTTTGAAATAGTATAGATAACTTATTCAAATTTTTACGTGAAGTTGCCTAACTTTGATTTTTCTGAATTTTTTGCCACTTAAGGGTCTTTTTTTTCCATGATGATCCTACACATACCCATAAACATAGAAAAAAGTTTTGAGTCAAAGAACATGAAATATAGTAATATAGGCAGATGATCCAACAAGAAAAGCATGTCAAAAAGGAGAAATGCAGGTTTGTCCAATTATAGCTAGTCCTTCACCCACTTATAATTCTTTGTCACCTGCAATATCATTATTGTAGTGAATATGAAAGTTTTTTTTTTGTATAATTGGAAAAAATTTGAGAAGTTGGAAATGCAAGATTACTATTTGAATTAGTATTGCTTTATACCTCACTGTGGCATATATTTTTTACTTAGTTAGGCATATGGTGCCTATGATAATATTATTTTGATTGAGGGTGAAATTCCCTTTGGTGACAAATTCTCGTAGTACAAATATCACTATTGACTTGTCCTTGATGTAGTTTTCATATCTAATGTTCTGAAGAGCAAGCAAGATTTATGCAACACATTGCTTCGGATTGAGCAATGCACTATTTTCTTGTATTCGTTGTGATGATTGCCTTGGGAAGAAGTACATATACATAACTCACCTTCTTGTCACAACAAGTGCAATGAGTAGTTTCTTATTGGAGTGCACCATAAGAATTGAATTTATATTTGCAATGTGGATAGAAAGCTTTAAATGGATTGGATAGTGTGTTTGCTACTTTCAATGTTCCTTATACATAAAACATTTGAATATTGATAGTTAGCAGCATCAATTTCCTAAATTTTAAATGGAATTGCATAGAGATCTTTAAAGAGTCACCTTAAATGTTGATTGCAGAAAGAAGCTAACTTGTCCAATGTTCTTTTGCTATTCAATTTGCAAATAAATTTTGATCAACCCATATGGAACATGTCTTTTTGGTAAATGCTTTTTAGGATATTTTTGAAAAGAAAGGTTGGGGTTTTGTTCTTATGTAGCAGATCCTCTATTTGCAAATATTGTTTTTCATGAGTTGAATGCAGTTGTACCTACATGGTAATGACAAAGTTAGTGTTTCTTAGTAATAAATTTTGTTAACACAAAGAATTCTCTAGAAAATTGTCACAATGCTTTAATGTCATGTGTTGCTTACACCTTTTTTCCCATGCTTTGTCTTATTTTTTTATGACATCTTTGATATCTATTGCATATTGGCTTCCAACTTTTTTAGCACCAACAACTAGAGCACCGATTGTTACAATTGGATATTGATTTTTCACTGCTAGTACCTGGCTAATAGTGGTGTCTAGAATGAAGTGGTAGTCTATTGAAAAGCAAGGAAGTCTTTCAATTGTGCTTGTATCTGATAGTATTAGTATACAATTGTAGTCTCCTCTATCATAATCTGTCCTAGGAGCAATCAGGAAGTCCAATATTGAAATTCCAATTCTTGGAACTATTTTCTACTCATGTTCCTATACAAGGTATCCCCTGACATTTAGTGTGATTGTCATTTCAACTATAAGGTTTGTGAGATCAACGCGTAGGACTTTACATGTTATATTGACCTTGTCCAATGTTGCTTTGTAGACAACAAGGATGTCACCTTGGAATGTCGCCAACCTTTTGTTACCAAAATTTTCACTTTAGCTCAATTTTGTAGAGCTAGAATAGCTAATTACATTAAGGTGAAAGGTACATTCATTTTTATGCTGACTGTTCATTTGTATTGAAGGATTTAAAATAAAATTCAGTTCATTATGCAAGGATTCACAACAAAAAAATGATCAAAGTTGCATAGTAATGTTGTTTTTTATTCATTTCTAAATCAAAGAATATACAAGATTGTATAAACATCTTTGTTGCATGCTTTGAAGAGAGAAGTAATGTTAAAAGTCCCAAACAAGTTGTGGGTTATGACTCAAATAATTCAAAGCACCAAAAGGAAGTAAGCTATATATCTGAAGATGAGAAATAGAAAAAGGAAAACATGAAAAGAGAACATATCCATCATTTCTTGGAAATTTTGGCATTGATTGTTGATTCTTTAGTCTTATAACATAGATTTTTGGGAACCAAAATGCTTGCTTTAGCACTTCTAGGGTTTTTCACCTAAAAGGAGAGAGATTTGGGTCTAAAAATGCGTATGTAACACTCAAATTAGGATGTGTACAATGTGATATGATGTAAATGAACTTAACTAAATACAATTGACTGATTTAAATGAACTAGAATGAATCCAAAAGTGCAATTTAAGCTATGTTTGAAAACACATAGTGATATGCAAACAACTATGAAAATGAAGGAATTATGCAAAATAGAAAGTACAGAGATGAATCTAAGTGCACTTGGAGAAATTGTGAAGGATTTGGATGCTGATGAAATTTACTAATTTTTCACAGTGGGACTCATCACACAAGGTGGCAAATCAATCCTCCTATTGATGAAAAATTTTCAGGAGCTAATTTTTGTCTATCATAATCTAAAATTTGACAAAACTCAAGTTTCTAGTCCTAAGGTGGGACTCATTCACCATAAGTGGTGAATCATTCCTCTCCCAAGTTTTTTAAAAACTAGGAGACAACTTTGTAACACCAGATCTAGAAATGTCTGCTTGTTAGGTTGTCAAAGTCAAATCTACAGAAAATGGACAAATAAGTCTCTCCAAGCTTGAATTTGACTTATGTTGACTTGAAGTACCTAGTTGACATGAAAATGAATCTTCAAAACCTAATAACATATCAAATCTACAAACAAAAGGTTGCAAAAACACAAGCAAAAGGGAAAAAATGATTAGGGTTAGTGCATAGGGGTTTTCCTTGGTCAAACCTCAATTTTGGTAATTAAACCCTTGAAAAGATAATGAAATGCAAGAGAAAGATAAAGTAATAACATGCAAATGATATCAACTCACCTAACTATTGATCTTGTAATTCTGAAGTAATGTCAATGGTAGCTTCAAAGTACTTTAACTGTTGATGTAAAATGCTTGAATGCTTGAGTGAATACGTGGATAAGTGAACTTGATGAATGGGTGTTAAAATGGGATGAAAATCACTTATTTATACAATTCTTGTGCCTTACTATCCATTCATACCTCATTGTAGGCTGACATTAGGTGTTTTTGAATAAAATACCGAAAGGAAATTTAAAATATTTTAAAATCTTGGGACAAGGAGGACTCATTCGCCACCCATGGAGAATGGATCCCACCTAGGACCTAAAAACAAGTGTTAGGAATAATGTTGTGTTTAATGTTATTTTTTGGGATAAAATTAAAAAATACACTTAATTAAGTCATATGAGGGCATAAAAAGATAAAATGAGCACGAGAAAGGTGTAAATAGTGAGGATGTGCCTAGAAAAGCATGAAGGCTTGTTACAAGACTTTACAACACTTCAATATAGGACTTGTTGATGTGTAAAAAGGTGTTTTTTAGTTGAATTGTATTAAATAAAGTCTAGAAGAATTAAGAAATGTCTTACAAAACTTCACAACACCTTCACAAGACATCGTTCTTTGATTTTTAGTACCTAAATAAGAATGTTCAAGCCATGTCACAACATAAAATGAAAGCAGCATAGTTTCAATACCATGAAACAAGACCTAAAAGGCCATGAAAATGACAAGGGGCCATTTTTGTATGGCACATTTAGCCCCACTTTAGTGAGAGGATGAACCAGCTTCAAACTCACACTAAAGTAGCCATGAACATCGAGGGGAGGGTTTGAATTCACTTACATTAGCAAGACAAAATATGATGATCAAGAGGGATGATCAAGCCCCCAGGATGTAGATCCCATGAAAAACTATACATAAGGACAAAGGAACACACAAGTGTTGAAAAGAATTGGATGAAGCTTCGATCATCAATCCAACTAGTTGTGAAAAGAGATCTAGGTTGATTGTTTGAAAAATAGAATGTGTACTCACTCTAGGGCCATAGAACTAGTTGTCCATAAAGTGAGAAGCCCCCCCCAAAAAAAAGGTGAGAAACATACACTAGTTGGTATGCACTCACAAACAAATAGAAAAGTGGCTATGGGGAAAAGTCATGCCACTAGTTGGGATTCCTGCTCAACCATGTTAAAGCTATACTACTTGATAACTTTAACAAGTCACCAAAAATCAAAAGGAAATGTAAATGTTAAGCTTTAAAAAATATGGCACTACAGGAATGCAAGTTGTGTTATGCAAGGTGGCCAAGAAATGAAACAATAAAAAATACAAAAATGTAATGTGAAAGATTTTTCAAAGGAGTCTTGTTCAGTTTATGCAAGGTCAGTCACTTAGGGAAAATTGTGTCTAATGTCTCCAAGAGAGGACCAATCAAATAATATTATATTCAAAACTTATGAGATGTAGTGTGTCACATCAAGCCACCAAGAGGAATGCAATATGCTGAAATAGATCACACTTATGAAGGACATCACACCCAATGCCATCCACAAAGTGACAAAAAAATCACGCGAATGACAAGGCTGCACTAAGAAGCATGAAAGAACAATAAATTAATGCTAATGTATGCCCCCCACTTTAAGGGAATTGCTACACATCATTCTATGAGAAATTACTTGAAAATACAGAAGAAAAGAAAAGGAAAAAGGAAAACAAGACATAAGAGAAAACTTGGAAAGCCCTATGCCAAATCATATGTTTCAAAGTTAGGCTATGTCATGTAAAGTAAAAACAAAGAAAGGGGAGTTGCCCCCCAAAAAAGAAAGGACACAAAACACATAAGGGGTCTATGGATTTGGGGTCAGTATGCTCATTGCTGCAGTACTCTTTTATGAAAGAGCTCAGAGTTGTCATCATTCCCCAAATACACATAGAACTAGAAGAATGACACAAAGAGAGTGAAAACAAAAGAAAAAGAAAGTCCATTTTGGGTCAACATGGAAAAGACACTACAATCTTGATGCCTTGCATCATCCCCAAAAGGAAAACATAGGTGAAACAAAAAAAAACAAAAAGGAAAAATAAAATGAAAAATATTTTGGGTGAACATGAAGGAGACATTTTAGTCTCAATGTCTTGCATCATCCCTAGAAGGAAAACACAAAATAAAGCACAAGAAATAGAAGAATAAAGCTAGGAATAGAAGAAGTGTACAAAGAGAGGAAACATTAAATGCATGATACAAGGAAACACAATATGCACATAAAAAGAAAAAAAAAAAAAAAAGATAAAAGGATATCTAGGAAAATGCAAGTCAACCATCTAACAAGTCATCTGCCTCCCAATCATGTTCAGTGTAATGTGAAGGCAGTTGACTGCCCAAAGGATTAATAGCAAGTTTCGAACTAGGAGTTGTACCAGGTTCTTCACTTGGTGGAGAGGATTTATTATTTAAGCTCATTGTAGATGAAAATAAAGAGTTTTGATCATTGTGTACTTCATCTATTTTAGCAATCATTGTATCATCATCATCATCATCATCAAGATTAATAACGACAGGAGGACGAAGGGTGATTTCTAAGGATGGATGTATCAAGAGTGTTGGTTGTTGGATGGGTTCATTTTGTTTTGATTATTGGTCTGAACTATTGTGTGGAAAGTTAGGAGAGGGAAGGTGGTCATCTATCACTTTTGTCAATGGTGGAGGTTGATTTTCTTTATTGTCTTCTATGGGTATGTGCAAGATCATGATGGGCCAAAAAGTGGCAATATGATGGGTATTTGTAGGCTATGTGGTTGATGACTTTCTTTTTACCCAAAATCGATGAAATGAAAAGGGTTTTTAAAGGATATTCTTAGCTTTCTACCAATATAAATTATGTTTTACTTTGAATTTAATAAATAATTATTATTCATTTTCTATTTGAATTACTACTAATGCCCTAATTGATAGGCTGATTGAAAAACATCTATAGTTTGCAAACGATATCACATTTTTTAAATCTGAAACATGCGTCACATTCTATGCTTCGCATGCTATAGGATTAAAAAAAATAAAATTGAATTTCATGAAGTTTTGACCAAGTTAAAGTGGTTAGACATACAAGTTTTTATACTTTTTAAAAGTTGTAATAAAAAATTCATAATTAATTATTTACTAGGAAAAAAATTACAAAAAAATATGCATCACATCCAGAAATGATTCTTCTACTTATATATAAAATATTATAGAAAAATACTATCATTTTATTGTGGTTAGGGTGGTCAGATAGACACCTACTTCTTATTTTTTCCCTGAAATTTAAGTACTAGTGCGTTGAAATTTCAAATTTTCAACAAATGGATTTTTTATTTCTAAAATAAACCTAGTAGTTTAGAAACTACATTCAATTTTTTAAAAAATCTATTCTTACATATTTTTGAAATAATATAGATAACTTATTCAAATTTTTATGTCAAGTTTCCTAACTCTAATTTTTAAATTTTTTTTGCCACTTAAGGGCTTGTTTTTTCCATGATGATCCTACACATACCCCTATACAAGATTGACGAGCAAGGAAATGACAACGATGCCTACATTCCCAAGCATAGTAGATTCATTTGATTCTATTTTGGAGTTGTTGAGATGTAAGAGTTGATTGAGTCATCATAGGTTCTTTCTCTTTTGAAGGGGGAAGAGCACAAGAAACTGAATAGGATAGATCAACCACTTTCTCTTTCTCTGTATACACTTGTTGGATACGAGGAGGTATGCTAGGAATTGTTTCATTTTCCCTTGGTCATTTAAATGATGGCTAGGAAGTGTAAAGAGGGCATTGTTCAGAGGGTTTGATGGTTGTTCAATATCAAATTCAGGTGTAATCATGGTTTCATCTAGGATAGGATGGGTGGAGGTGGACGAAGATGTTTGATGAAGAGATAATTCAACTATCTTTTTGTCTTTAAATTTTTTATAAGAAATGTAAAAGAAGTTCTTACAATGGTGATAGGTTCCATGGTTTTAGGCTAAAATGATTCTAATGAAAAGTTACCTTTGAAAGATAAAATATTAAAGACACTATGGTGTATGCTGAATACCTCATTGCAATGTGGAAACTTAAGCACTTATGAACAATTGATGGGACTGCTTTCATTGAGCGAAGCCAAGGAAGGCCTAGCCAGAAATGAAATTGGTCATATCAAGTGGAATAATGGAAAATGTTACCTCTAAAGTATTAACTCCTATATGTAAAGGTAGTATGATTGATCCAATTGTAGGGCATGCAAAACCATTATGTGTTTTAATCCATGCAGTCGGTTTATAATAATCTTGATATAGATCATATGATACTAGAAACTCCCCTGTGATCACGTTCTAACCACAAGCAAGATCTATTATTATCCCATTAGTAGGTTTATCATAGATTATTCAAGCTATGTAGAGAGGACCATTAGGAAGCTTTTGCAATATGTCTTTAGCAAAAAAAGTAATATCAAGGACAAAGTCACTACAAAAAGTGATATAAGCATTAACATGATTGATAGGGTCTCCTTTTCCTTTGTATTTTTGAAACCTTGAAATTTTTATCCCTTGTGGCATCAAGGTATGTAAGATTTCTAATGATAAGGGGCTGATACGGATAAGATATGTGGGTGGAGTAGTTTGACCTTGACTAATGGTGGAAAGTTGGCATTGCATGGATGAAACAGTATTAAGGAGTTGTGTAAGAAGAGGATCAAGATAATTGGGTTGAGGTGGAAGGGAAAATGGTGATGGAGTGTAAATGATATTAGGGGAGGTGAAAGGAATGCTAAGGGGCGTGAAAGTGGTGGAAGGAGCTTGTGATGCCACAAAAGGAGGAATGCTAGTGGAAATCAAGAAAGGAGTAGCCACATAATTAGGTTAGTGCATAGTTGTGTAGACTTGCATATTGGTATAAGTTGGAATGGAAGCTATAGTTGAAGGAGGAGGAACTTGAGGTGTTCCTTGGCTTACAGGAATGTTTGCAGATTGAGTATTTGAAGAGGCATGTTTATTGTAAATCTCAACAATTTCTTTCAGCACTTACAAGCCATCATCCCTCTCAATTAAGTGATGATGGTTCTCAATTGTAGGTATAGAATTGGTGGAAATGTTTCCAAGTGATAAATATTGTTGTAAATGTGCAAAGTACTCATGAATATTAATGACCTTTTCTTGATGGGAGGGATTTGTTTTTATTTTCAACATGCATAGGATGGAAAGGTGAAGGGATGGAAGTGGTATTTTTAGGGCCTAATGCACCATTTTCCATACCAGGAGTAGGAGCTTGTGAGAACCCAAGGTCCACAATGAAAGTACTATTGTGAGATGCCATGATTCTAGAACTTCTTCTACTAAAGTATTATCAACAGGGCACCAAACACTCGTGCAAGTACCAAAAAGGAAGGGTGGATGGAGATGCAAACTAATATAAGAATTTAAAATGCAAATAATAGAAAATTTTCTAACTCTAATAGAGATGAAAATATAGAAAATACAAATGCAAGAAAATTCTAGAAAAATCATAGAACTACTGTCTAAAAAGTGCAGAGGAACTAATTCGACCTGGGTGGCAAATGAGTCCCAGGATGCAATTTTTTTGTGTTTTTTAAAATTTTAAGGATAATTTAAATTTTTTATAGAATGAAAATACAGATGTAGAATGCAAATTTTTACTTTTTCAATGAAATTGAATGCAAAAAAATGAAAACTAAATGAATGTTTCATTAATGCAAAATGAAAGGTCCTAGAATGCAATAACAAATCAATGTCCTAATTGAATGCTAATGCAAATGGAAACTAGGATGAAAGATATGAATTCAATCAAAACTTTAAAATGTTCAAAAGTCAGGTTCACCAAAATGTAATATAGATTATTGAGAATCCAAATGCTTGCTCTAGCACTTCTAGGGTTTTTCACCTAAAAGGAGAGAGATATGGGTCCAAAATTTCTTATGTAACACTCAAATTAGGATGTGTGCAATATGATATAATGCAAATGAAATTAACTAAATGCAATTGAATGATTGAAATGAACTAGAATGAATGCAAAAGTACAATTTAAGCTATGTTTGAAAACATATTATGATATGCAAACAACTATGAAAATGAAGGAATTATGCACAACAAAAAGTGAAAAGATGAATCTGAGTGCACTTGGAGAAATTGTGAAGATTCTGGAGTGTTCTAGATGCTGATGAAAGTTACTAGTTTTTCACAGTGGGAATCATTCGCCCAAGGTGGCAAAACAATCCTCTTACTAATGAAAAATTGTTGAGAGCTATTTTTTGTCTGTCGGGATCTAAAATCTTGCAAATCTCAAGTTTCTAGTCCTAAGGTGGGACTTGTTGATCATCAAAGCTTGTGCCTCTTTGATAGTCTTATGGGAAATTTAGTGAGTGGGGGAAAATTTGCATCTCACTGAATACCTCCAGGTTTTCTATAGAAAGCCAACTCTTCTTTTGGGATTTTGAGATAAAGGAGAAAAAGAAATGTAAATATAAAACATAAAGGTGATATACCAAAGCTTTTACAAAATTTCAAACTCAAATTATTCCTTTGATTGATATAAAGGACACAGAACACCACAACCGGGTGCTGTCACAATAGTGGTTTACAATTCCTGAGAGGAACAAATTTTAGCTGAAATCACATATTTTTAGAAAATATAATGATTTAAGCCTTAAAAAGTTCCATTTTAAGGATTCCAATTGAAGAGGGTTTGATCAAATCACCTTAGATCAAACCCCTTGGATAGAACCTCGCTAGTTTTAAACCATACCTATAAATGCGTCTCCTTTACACCTATCAAAATGCTGATAAAAAATCACTTTTGATTTAGCTTTTGGGGATCAAATGAATTCATTTAAAATTTATTTCAAATGATTATGGTATTCCTCAGAACAAGCTATCCAATGAATATAATTTTAATATGTTTTGGTTTTGTTATGTATTTGTTTTTTAAGTTTTATTAAACATAGGTTTTTCATCGAAAATGAATTTCTTTGTTTTTCACATGTGGAAAAATAGAAGATTATCAAAGAAAAAATTGAAAAATATGAGTGCACCAGATATTGAAGTCCTTGATCCAACCAAAAAAAAAAATAAATTTGACATACAAAAAAAGTTGTGTTATACACCTATTTCTGAATTGTAATTGGTTTGACTTTGAAACTTGATTAAGGGAAAATATTCAATAAAAACTATCTAACCAAGTGGAGCACTAGATATTAGAGTTACAAATCTAAATTTAAAAGATTAGAATTTTATCCTTCATGGAAAAAAAGTTATGCGTTATCTGATTGTCGTCACTTTTAAAAATGTTGTTTTAGAAAAAAATCAATTTTCGTGGGAGATGGAAAAAGAAGTGCAATTTGATTCCAAAAAAATTGAAAAAAATATTTTTAGAATCTACAAACAAAATTTGATGAGACTCTAGTTTGCACCATCTTCAAATTCCTCACGGTTTAGCCGCTATAGGTGCCTGAATGTGAAGATTTAGTTAAAAATAATAATTTCAGTGTCTAGTTTGGCCAAAAATTGTAAACCACTATTATGGGATTATCCAACCCTTCATTGTTGGAAGGAGAACGAACAACAAAGGCTAACTTCAAGCATAGTGCAGACTTTCAAATATTTTTGTAGATAGTGTTCATTGAGGTTCTAACAAACATAAAAGGTCCTTAAAGTAAAATAATAATATTTTAGAAATTATAGGAACTCTATCTCCTAATACAACATAGCACAAGAAAATAACAACTTTAAAGATAACATAAAATACCAATGAAATAGTCTTATTTTTCCCAAAAATGCTACTTCACAGTACAAGCATAAAGCATAGAAATTTTCTATTTAAACTATCAGAATATATCTTGCAAGACATAGTGTTTCATTCCAAATGATAATATGAAGAAAAAAGACTTGAAAAAGGCCATACATGCACAATCTCAAAAATTCCCCTTAATAGTTTCTGCTTTAATTAAAACTAAACATTGAAATAGAGGTCAAATGTCAATCCAACAATAGTTTAAACCTTAATGGTTATAATTTTCCAGAATAAAGTAGTTCTATAACTTGCTCCTGAAATATAGTTCATAAACTTTAAGAAAATTAAAAAGGAAAAATAATTCCTCTTTTCAAAGAAAACAATTTCCTCTTGGAAAAATTCTTTTTAGAAAAAATCATCTCTTTTTCCTTGGTAACATCGCCTTCTTGTTATAGCCTCTAAAGAAAGAAAACACTGCCTCAAACCAGAAGTAATGACTACTAGGTGTTGACAGTTGATAGCACACGATATGATCCCAGATTCTTGGTTAGGCCACAAAAAATCCTTGTATTAAATCCTCAACTACTACATTAATATTCTCTAGATATTTTAGCAAAGATAAGAACCAAATACGATTATATCCTAGGAGCAACTGCCTAGAAATAGACACAAATGATTGATCTCATTACTGTGAGGTGCCATCTCAAAACTTCTATCCCAAAAATTGAGAGAAGAAAAGAAAAGCCAGCTAGCTTAGACAAACTCCCCAACTAGATATCTTCATAGGTAGTGCAGATAACCTGAGACAAGGGGATGACATGTCAATAGGGAAGAAACTCCCAAACTTGGAAATATATCTCCCAGGGAAATGTCTGACCAGAAAACACGTGTCCCTAAACTCCTTTGAAATAAAAATAAAAGGGAAAATATGTGTAGCCACCATGTGGCACATTGCACAACTTTTTGATGTTTCATTTGAGCATGAGTGCACCCAACACTTAAGATGTTTATGAAAATCCAAAATAAAATGACTGAGGTAAAAAGAAAACCTTTATAGTTTTGGTGACTCACAAGAGTCTTTGCTTCTATGGAGATTCAAACCTAAGCCTCTAGCTGTTCCTAGAGCTTTATTAAAGTGGCTCTCTAGGGCTCCCAATTTGCATTGGTTGGTAAAACGAGGATCTAGATCTATCTATATCATTGCTTGAGATCAAAAATCTCCTTGAAAGAGATGATTCCCCATCTAGAAGAGATTGCACCCAGGTGATAATAGAGCCAAGAAGAGGATGGATTTCACACTCAAAATCATCCATTATGGGTACAAAACTCGAGCTTGGAAGTTTAGCAGTAGCTCAAGAATCTTACATTAGATTGTCTCTTTGATTTTCTCCATTGGTAGTGTATCTTTGTCTGGGTAGAGAAGGGAAGGCAACCCGAAACTGAGCATGATGATGAAATCCTTTTTGATCTCAATGACTCTTTTGTTCAATATTACCTGATGATCCTTTCATTTTACTGCAACTAGGTGGTAGTTGATAATCTCATTTGATTTGATGGAGGTGACCCTACAATAAGGAATTCCCACTCTTTTGAGGACCTGATCGATGGAAATACTTAATTTTAAAATAAAAATTTGGGAGTCTGCCACCCACGGTGAACATGTTTGCATGAAATGGTTAGCCATCAAACCAACTTTTTCATTTAGTTCCCGTACACCCCTTAAGAATTGTAAGGTGAGTCTCAGTATGCACACACTAACTACTATCTACTCCCAATACATAGGCACTAACCTTCTCATAATGGATGTCCTTTCAAGGTTTAAAAAAACTAACTTTTGGGTTCTATGCTTCAATATTTGCTCTCTCAGTTCCCATGTTTCAACTCCCAAAATTCTGGAATAAATTGTGTAGCCTTGTTTTTGTGTTCTTGGACTATGGATGACAACTTTACAACTCTTCAACTTTGACAAATTTTCTCTAAAATTCTTCTCCACTTGATCTTGAACCTGTAAATCTACAAGAACACATTCAAGAGGATAAAAAATTGTTGATTGTTAGTGAATAAGGGTTTTCTTTGGTCAAACCCCTTTGAGGTAATTAAACCACATGATGCAATAATGAAATTGAAGCATGAAAAATGAAAAATGAAATGATGATACCTTGTATGTTGTCTTGGAGTATAAATCTACAATCTAACATGAAGTGGCCATGAAGAATGTAGATCTTTATCTTAAATAATATGTGAAACAATTCTTGCAAGAATGATCTTCAATGCTACATCAAGAATCTTTGCTCAACAACATGCATGAATGCACTATGCCTTTGACATGATGAAATGATTTTGAATTGCTGCAATAAGACCATAAATATTCCTTTAAATGCCTTTGAAATTCTCTTGTAAACTCAAACTTTCTATAAGGATTCTCTCTCAAATTTGTTAGGTGAAACAATGTGAATTAACCCCTTATTTATAATAAATCTAGAGATTAACCAAAAAATTCAAACAATTGAAGCCAACACCAAATCTAGAAATGAACGTTATTAAAATCCCACCAGGATCAAATTTAAAAAGGGGATCCTTATAAAGGTAGGAATCATTCACCACCTAGGGAAAATGGGTCTTGGCACAAGTTTCCAAGACCTTGCCTTTGGGGGTGAAAGAACATTAAAAACCCATGTGAAATGTGCAAAGAAAGGGGGGTCCTATAGAGGGAGAACACATTCACCACTTAGGGAAAATGGGTCCTAGAAATGATTTCTAGGACCTTCATCTTTCTCAAATAAACGTTTTACAATTTGAATTATGGGTGTTGAGATGGATCCTCAAAAGGTGTCACAATTAAGGTTTAAATTTGAACTAAAGGGGCTAATTAACTCAAATTAACCACGTTTAATTAAGAGGACCCTAGATAAGTGTGAAAGTGTGTTACAACACTTTACCAAAAATAAAATAAGGTACAAGTTAAGTACATTTTATTAAAAAAGGGCCCTAGATTAATGTGACTGTGTATGACACATTACAACATTAAACTAAGGCACTATTAGGTTTCAATGCCAATTATTTCCAAATTTAGTGAGGAAAAATGGATAAATTTTCTATTAATACAATCCTCATCCCCTCGATCATCTACTCCATACTCTTCCTTTTCATCTCCATTGACCACCTCCTCTTTCTCATTTGCTCGATCTAGTAGAGGTACAACATTTCTTATAGGATGATCATAAGGGAAGATGTGTCATTCAAGTGCTCACCAACCAATGCTTGTAGGCTATAGTAGTTCCTATGTCATCTAGGTCTTATGTCAAGGGTACATCATGGTCCTTATAATCCAGGTCACTGAAGTACACATCATTAACCATGGGATATCTGAAAGTCTCTAGGTCTAGATCCACTCTGTGTTGATCTTAGGTATGTGGGTTGCAGCCTTGGTGATAATTGAATATGTCCAAATTGTCTCATATGCTGATCGTAATAAAATAGCATCTCTATATAGTAATTTCAACATAGTAGGAGCCTATCCTGATATATCCTAATAATTTGTTGCATGTGATCTAGACACTAGGATATGGAGAGAGAGAGAGGGGGCCTCCATACTACCTCCTCATCTAGATAATCAAACTGAATCCTCTAGTATAGCAAATCTTTGAACTCCTGGGCCCATCTCAGAGTATAGCTAAAGGCTCATGGGTACCCCATGGTCACTGCTATAGGATAACATGTAGGCCTAGTACATGTGATATGCTCGAAGGATAACACCTATACGAGTGTACAATGTACTATGCTATCTAGCTTTCGATACACAAACCACTCGAGTTCATAGTAAAGGTGAGCTAGCTATGATCACATACGTAAATGGTTTGATGATGAGATCCATATCAAAACTAGTGTGAATGAGGCCATCATCTATGTGTGCACCTCATCCAACAAGAACAAGGGCTAACACCAAAGTGACAACCATAATCCACAACATCGATAGTGAGTGTGCATGTAGGAGCCACTTAAGCTCCACTTGTGCCCTAATCTTTATTGGGGTATGTAATGCCCCATCTTAATAACCAAAGAATGTTGCAATTCTGTAAAAAGGTGTAATATTTTTTTTTTTTAAAGTATAATTATTAAGTTAATTAGTTGCATACATTCATTATGTTATGAGACGTTACACTACTTTGAGTTTCCATAAGCAACTTCAGTATTTCACATTGCACATATTAATTAACATTAACATATAGATAAACATTGCATTTCATTTAATACTCCTTTCAAGATAATATATGGTACAAACATGTTTCCATACATTGCATTTGATAGAATATACAATACTCATCCATTTGATGAGGTAGTTCAATAATAATTACAATTACAATTACAAATGTTCACCTCAAATACAATTGAGGGATGTTTTCAAATACAAGATTTACAATATACAATGATGAAATACACATAAATTTCCAAGTGTGAGCTCTCTATCCATGAAGCTCTCGATACCATGATCAAACTAGGGACCCAACGGAGTAAGGTGCATGTTCCACCCAACCATGTGGTACCCATAGGTCCACCCCCCGTGCTAGGAGATAGTAATATGGTTACCTAGACATAATCTACTAACCCTAGACACTAGTACTTAACAAACTATTGGTTACATTGCTTCCAGATTTAGAAAATTCAATGTATTACAAATACAAGGTTGATTGTTATTCTAGGTGGAGTGTCATCACAATGTTGTAAAGGTTACCCTAGTGTTTCTTCCTAGGTTCCAGCCCCCAACATGGGTTACCCTAGTAACCTCTTACGAAACCCGACCCCTATTGCATACTATTGTGGTATCGAATGTCTCTTGAAGAAACAAGACATTGATTTTCCATTCCAGGCCTTCTCATCTTATACTCAAGACTGAAGTAGCTCAAGAGTCATAAGTGAGGCATAATCATCTTGTTAAGAGTTTTAATTCTATCTACTGTGTTATTTAGTTTTCGCTGACTTACTAACCCTTTGTAAGTTACCCAAACACCACTTTGTGTGTCAGCCCTTACAAAAAGCCAGTCCCCTAAACATAACAAAGGAAACTAGGTTTTCTATCTAGGATAGACAAAGTGCACAAAAAGATCAACACATAATACCATAAATACCACAATGAATGTCTCAATTCCATTCACAAAAATCTAGTGCACTACCCTAGTTTGTTCAAACATAAGAAACCATGGTAAAATTTTATTTCCCAAGAAAAGACTACATCTGGAAGACTTAATAACACATAAAAATAATTCCCATTTGCCCAATACAAAATTGAAGCCATTCAAAGCAAATACACGTCTATCATTTGGATATACTAAATCCCATCAAGGAATAATTTGAAGTACCAGAGTTTATTCATCTAAGATTTAATTCATCTTCCATGCAATATGAAAATCAAATCTATAATTTTCCAAATTCATATCCATAGATTATAATAAAATTATATAACTCCAGAATAATAATTTATTCTTAGAACAAATATCTAAATCATATTAATTAATTATTAAAATATCTAAATCTAGATATTGAATAAACTAATTCTTTTAATCATCCCATTTAACATAATAATATTTTAATTTAATATATTTATCTATATATACACATATACATATACATAAATATAATATATTAAATATTTATTAATTTCAAAATTCGCATGATATATATAAATCGAATTTAATAATAATATATAAAATTCGCATTATATATAAAAATCGAATTTAATAAATGAAACATAAAAATTCGCATCTAAACTTTTGTTAAATTACATACAATTAAAGGTAAGGCTCCCGCGGGCCTCCCTGTGGGAGGACGCAGCCTTGGTGGGCTGCGCCCACCACAGTAGTATATGGGGAGGGTTTCGGCCCTCCCCTATGTATTTAAATTATTATTTTTAAATCTATTTCACAATTCCGGTACAAACAAAAATAAAATAAAAAATTTATATTATATCATTTTAAATAAAACTAAAATGAATTTCGCCTGCAGATTTAATTCCGTACGGCGAATTCATAATTAAATTTTCATATGTTTAATAAAAACAAGCTTCTTTCACAATTCAATTTATCAATATAATATATATATGTTATATATCTATATATATAAAAACATATATATTTATTTAAACAATTCTTGAGGGTTTTTTAGAAAACTCTACAGAAGTTCAATGGATTTTTTTAAAGGGAAATAGGGAATTTATAAATAAAAAATTCAACAAGGATTTCAAAGGAAATTACGCACAATTTTTCCGTTTAAAACCTAATTTATCCAGAGGTTTAATTTTCTCTTTCAACAAATATTTTCCCCACAAATTTTAAATACTTCCTATAGAGAAAATTCTATAGAAGCTTTCTGAAGCCATCAAAATTTCACACAACAAAATATAATTTCTTTTCACAGACATTTCATTTAAACACAACATAATAAAAAAATTACAAGTAGAATTCCTGTGTTCCCTTGCTTCTGAAAACCAACTGGTGATGAGAATCCTCTGTTGCCTCTATTTCCTGTAGCTTCCAAATCCTTCCCGAGAACCAAAGCCCAAATAGCAACCAGAGCTTCCACAATTTTGCAACAAAATACCCAAAAAAACATATACAATTTTTTTTTTTAATAGAGCACAAAATAATTTCTCGTGAATGAAAAATAATGACCACTGTGATTTCCCAGATCCAATATTACCTCCGTAAACAAATTTCCTCAACCATAATCATTTAATGCACTAGCACACATGTCGAGAAGTGGTTACAAAAATATCTTCTCCACCACTTCTCGACAATCTTGCCTATTTCAAATTTGCATGTATTTAATTATTTTATTTTAAAATTAAAAATCAAATTTCAATTGCATGCATTTATTTTTATTTAATTTAAATTTACAATTTCCAATATACAACCATTTATTTAATAACCAAAATACCATTTCCACAAATAATATTTAATTTTCAAATAAAACTATTTACACACTTAATGATTTAATTTAATTAATTTATTTATTTAATTAAATAAGTTTAATCTTTTAAGATCAAACCATTTAACCAAATAAGCTAACTAATTAATTAAATAACAAATAAATAATTTTTTCAATATTAAAAATTAATTTAAATAACAATAATTTAAAGCACAATAAACCAACATTAAAATTAACCAAATTTACCTTTCAAACAATTTATCCAAACAGAAAATGACAAGACAACCTATGACTCAAACTAAAAATAGACAAAGTACAGTGTACGGGTTATAGACTAAACTAGGGTGAACCAAACTACTATCTCCCAATCAACGTATCCGTTGAGTCTTGACACGCTCAGACCTGAATACCTAGGTGGAGTCAGTGTCATGTACTTGTAATTCCTGCAACCAAGCAATAACATGCATATATATATATGAACCATTGTACAGACACACTGTGTGGAGAAAATCACGGATATCATAGGGCACTCGCAAGTGACTGATGTGATTCCATTCTCCACACCAATGCACATCACATCAGACTGACAAATAAAATAACTATTAGTCCATCATAAACATGTACATAGCAATAATCAACTGAAAGTAAACATCTACACTATCTCAAAGCATGTCTAAAATCAGTAATCACCATACAATGTCTCATCATGTCAAAAAATAAATCCACTATCACTCAAAACCAGCGATCAAAATATCCAAACAAAGTATCATAATCTAACAGTATGAAAACACAACAGTAGAAAACATAAGCATAAACAGAGGGGTACTACATCCTCCCCCCTAGGATCAGGCTTGCTCCTGAAAGCCTGCAAATAGATAGGGATAAAGTTCCCTCATGTGTGTCGCATCCTCCCAGGTAGCTGAAGCCTCATGGCTAGGATCCCATTGGACCCTCACCTGATCAACATCTCGACCCTTGAGACCGAGCGTCCAGTGCTGTAGAATGGTCACAGGCTCCAAAGCCAGCTGCCCATCCTCTACCTATAATGCATTCCAATCAAGTACATGAGATATGTCGGGATGATATGGTCTAAGTACTGATACATGAAAAACGTCATGAATACGAGACAAACTGGGTGGTAAGGTGAGTCAATACACCATGGGACCAATTCTCTCTAAAATCTCAAAAGGCCCTACGAATCGAGGCGCAAGCTTTAGAGCCTTTTCCATAACAGATTGGACTCTTTTGTGGTCGCACTCGAAGAAACACTCTATCACCAACAGCAAACTATCAGTCTATCCTATGTGCATCGGCATATTTCTTTTGCCTATCCTGAGCTACTATCAAATGCTCTCTAATATGGTCAACTTGTTGCTCCATGTCTCGAAGCATCTCAGGTCCATGTAACACTCTATCCTCTAGTCGATCCCAACATAAAGGGGTTCGACAAGGATGACCGTATAATGCCTGAAATGGTGGCATACCTATGGAACTCTGATATCTATTGTTGTAAGCGAATTCTACTAAGTACAAGTAATCCTCCCAACGAGACTGTTGGTCCATTACGTACATCCTAAGCATATCCTCTAATATTTGGTTAACTCTTTCTATTTGTCCATCAGTTTGAGGATGATATGCTAAACTAAAATTCAACTAGGTACCTAAAGCATGTTGTAATGAGGTCCATAGGGCTGAAGTAAATACGGGACTTCTATCTGATATAATCCTACGAGGAATCCCATGTAATCTAACGATGTCCTAGCTACAGATGAAGCATTATATGATGTACGTACTTGTGAGAAGTGAGCTACTTTAGTCAAGCGGTCAACAGTTACCATTATGGCATCATGTCGACGTGATGACGTAGGTAACCCTACAATAAAGTCAATGGATATATATCCCATTTCCACTCAAGAATGAGATGTGGCTGCAATAATCCAGCGGGATGTTGATGCTCAACTTTAACTCACTGGCATTCAATACATCTCGATACATAATCAGCAATATCATGTTTCATACCAGGCCAGAAATACAATTGCCAAAGATCAGCATGCATTTTCTTAACTCCTGGATGAGCTGAATACGGAGCTCAATGAGCTTCAGTCATAATTAATGCATGAAGACTCTCAACATGTGGTACATAAATATGACCTAAATGTCGTAATATACTATCCGGTTCTAGGACATACCCTACAAATTGACCTTCTAAAGGTCTACCAGATTCAATCTCTGACCTCACTTCCTGATATAATCTATCAGTAGGTAATGCTGCTAATATTTGACCTCTCAAATCTACTTCAAGAGTAGTAGCAAAGATCTCATGTCAACGACGACTAAGAGCGTCAGCCACTATGTTCTCTTTTCCTTGAACATATTTTACATCAAAATCGTACCCACACAAGAACTCCGTCCACCGTCTCTGCCTAGCATTCAAGTTAGGTTGTGTAAAGATGTATTGCAAACTATGGTGATCAGTATGAAGTTCGAAACGATGACCTAATAAGAAATGCCTCCAACAAACTAATGCATGTACTACTGTAGCTAGTTCTAGATCATGAGTAGGATAGTTTAATTCGTGATCTTTGAGTTTACAAGACTTATAAGAAACCACACGCCCATCTTGCATCAAAACTGCTCCCAAACCCTCTAAGGATGCATCTACACATACCATGAAATCTTTAGTAGGATCAGGAACAATCAATATAGGCACATTAGTTAACTTTTCTTTAAGTGTTTGAAAAGCCAACTGACACTGCTCTGTCCAAACAAACTTCTTCCCTTTCCTCTAAAGAGAAGTAATAGGATGACGGATTCTAGAAAATCCCTCTACAAATTGTCTATAGTAACCGGCTAGACCCATAAAACTATGAACTTCACCTACATTAGTAGGTGCGGGCCAATCTACAATAGCTTGAATCTTTGAAGGATCCACAACAATACCTTTACTAGATATCACATGTCCCAGATATTTTATTTCAGTTTGAAAGAAGTCACACTTCTTCAGGTTCGCGTACAATTGATTTTCCCTTAAACATTGCAATACATGTCTCAAGTGTTCTTCATGTTCCTTCATGTTTCTTGAATAAACTAAAATATCATTGAGAAATACTAGGACAAAGCGATCAAGGTATGTACAAAAAACACCATTCATTAAACTCATAAATACTTATGGTGCATTTGTTAACCCAAATGGTACTACTGTGAATTCGTAGTGCCCTTAACAAGTTTGAAAAGTAGTTTTATGAATGTCTGCTTCAGCTATACGCAATTGATGATAACCGGATTTCAAATCAATTTTAGAGAACACATTAGCTTCCTTAATTTGATAAAAAAGATCATCGATTCTAGGCAAAGGATAACGATTCTTAATCGTAACCTTGTTCAATTGACGATAATCGATACATAGCCTAAGAGATCTGTCCTTCTTATTTACGAAGATGATAGGTGCTCCCCAAGGGGAAACACTTGGATGAATGAAACCCTTTTCTAAAAGTTCCTCTAACTGGATATGAAGTTCCTCTAACTCTTGAGTTGTCATTCTATAAGGAGCTCTAGATATAGGCTCAGCTCCAAGAACTAGGTCAATTCTAAAGTCAATATCCCTCTTTGGTGGCATTCTAGGTATGTCATCAGGAAATACGTCTGCAAATTCCCTAAGAATAGGATGATCATCAAGAGATACCTGTTGACTCTCACCGTCTTCTTCTAAATCAGTAACTGTTGTTACAAATAGTTGACATCCCTGAAGAAGACATCTCTTTAATTGCATAGCAGATATCATCCGCAAAGAGATAGGTCTTTGCACACCTATAATTTCCACTTTTGAACCTAAATCATTAATGCAACTAACTATCTTAAGTCAACAGTCAATCACAGCATGATAAGATGCTAACCAATCCATACCTAAAACTATATCATATGATCCCAAGGGTGTAACATATAAATCTACTAAGGTATTTAACATACCAATTTTAAGTTCACAATTATGTACTAAGTTTTCTACTGCTACTTTCACCCCTGAGGTGAATTCAACTTGCCACTTACCACATTGCTTTATAGCCACAAGACCACACAGTCTACGATGTTCGGTGAAATAAAGGAGTCAGTAGCTCCGGAATCAAAAAGAATGGAAACACTAACACCATGTAACTTACCTGAAGTCTCGACCACTATGTTCTGGTGATCGGCTTGGCAGTCATTAACCACAGCATATACTGCATGTGATCATCCTGCATCACCCACCGTAGGCTTTGAAACTATAGGTCGAGGCCCAAAACCAGTAGAACTTCTCATCAGACACTACCTAGCTATGTGTCCCTACTGCCCACATGAGTAACAACATGTGCCTGTGCCTCTACCAAATCCTCTACCACCCAAAGGTGCATTGGATTATTGGAAACTACCCCTACTGACAGTAGACTGAGCACTCTGCGCAGGCTGATCCTGCCTATTGCGCTTATTGCGCCACCAGTTGTGACCATTTCCTATTTGCAGACTATTACCTTGTTGTGGTTGTGGGTTATTGTTCTTTTGAGGTGTTCATTGTTGTTGTTGCTGCCCACCCTTTGTGGGTGTCTATTGGTTCTTAGAGGAACCACCTATCTGTGCCAGCCCACCCCATGGACTAAAACCTGCTGCAGGAGCACTGCCAATCTGCACTCCTGTATGACCACCTAATGCCATAACAAGGTTCTCCTCTACTATGTGAGCCTTCTCCACCGCAACTTCCATAGTCTTTGGCTCAAAAACTCAGACACCGCCACTAACGCGGGCATTTAAACCCCTGATGAAGTGTTGTACTAGCATAGGCTCATCATCGGCAATACCAGCATACTGCTTGAGTTCATAGAACCTACGTTCATATTGCTCTACAGAAAGAGCCAACTGATGTAGATCATGGAACTCGTCAGCCCTACGCTGCCTCCAGTGTTCTGATAGGAACCATGCTCTAAACCTCTCGAGAAACATCTCCCAAGACACATAACCAATATCTAAGTGGAGCTTCTGCTCCTCTAGGTGCCACCAAGTAGAGGCGAATCCTCTCAAGTGCATAATAGCACATTTGGCATGGGTATTGCTACTGTACGGGTGCATGGCAAAGCATCTACCCAAATCCAGTAGCCAAGTCTCAGCCTCTAAGCCACCTCCTGTACCATCAAAGGTAGGAGGGTGTGCCCTCAGTAAATCCCTCATGTGTCCTGCAATAATAGAATCCTGATGCACTAAGTCATCTACTCTCCTAGGAGATCTATCTCTCTCTCTGAAAACCTCCTGCTCATCTTCCTGTCTAGGTCCAAGATGAGCTAGGACCTCCTCTAATAATGGACATATCTGTGAACCCTCTACTCCTGACTGTGCAGGATTTTGTCCCTCATTTCTCTGACCCAACTGTTCTACCTGATCACTGTGATGAGGGCTCAGAGGGGGAGTAACCTGAGCGATTGGCCCTCGGCCTCCACCTCAACCTCTACCATGACCTCTTCCTCCTCGCTTAGGCATATTCCTACACATAACAATGATGAGTCTTAGATACTATTCAACCAAGGCTAACAGTTGCGACACTATGTACTAGGTCAACCTAATGGGCTCGCGATTACCCAGAGCGTCCAGTGTTTGTAACCTTGGCTCTGATACCAATCTGTAATGCCCCATCTTAATAACCTAAGAATGTTGCAATTGTGTAAAAAGGTGTAATTTTTTTTTTTTAAAGTATAATTATTAAGTTAATTAGTTGCATACATTCGTTATGTTATGATACATTACACTACTTTGAGTTTTCATAAGTGACTTTAGTATTTCGCATTGCACATATTAATTAACATTAACATAAAGATAAACATTGCATTTCATTTAATACTCCTTTCAAGATAATATAAGGTACAAACATGTTTCCATACATTACATTTGATAGAATATACAATACTCATCCATCTGATGAGGTAGTTCAATAATAATTACAATTACAATTACAAATGTTCACCTCATATACAATTGAGGGATGTTTTCAAATACAAGATTTACAATATATAATGATGAAATACACATAAATTCCCAAGTGCAAGCTCTCCATCTATAAAGCTCTCGATGCCATGATCAAACTAGGGACCCAACGGAGTAAGGTGCACATTCCACCCAACCATGTGGTACCCGTAGGTCCACCCCCCGTGCTAGGAGATAGTAATATGGTTACCTAGACATAATCTACTAACCCTAGACACTAGTACTTAACAAACTATTGGTTACATTGCTTCTAGATTTAGACAATTGAATGTATTACAAATACAAGGTTAACTGTTATTCTAGGTGGAGTGTCATCACAATGTTGTAAAGGTTACCCTAGTGTTTCTTCCTAGGTTCCAGCCCCCAACATGGGTTACCCTGGTAACCTCTTACGAAACCCGGCCCCTATTGCATACTATTGTGGTATCGAATGTCTCTTGAAGAAACAAGACATCGATTTTCCATTCCAGGCCTTCTCATCTTATACTCAAGACTGAAGTAGCTCAAGAGTCATAAGTGAGGCATAATCATCTTGTTAAGAGTTTTAATTCTATCTACTGTGTTATTTAGTTTTCACTTACTTACTAACCCTTTGTAAGTTACCCTGACACCACTTTGTGTGTCGGCCCTTACAAAAAGCCACTCCCCTAAACATAACAAAGGAAACTAGGTTTTCTATCTAGGATAGACAAAGTGCACAAAAAAATCAACACATAATATCAGAAATACCACAATGAATGTCTCAATTTCGTTCACAAAAATCTAGTGCACTACCCTAGTTTGTTCAAACATAAGAAACCATAGTAAAATTTTATTTCCCAAGAAAAGACTACATCTGGAAGACTTAATAACACATAAAAATAATTCCCATTTTCCCAATACAAAATTGAAGCCATTCAAAGCAAATACACGTCTATCATTTGGATATACTAAATCCCATCAAGGAATAATTTGAAGTACCAGAGTTTATTCATCTAAGATTTAATTCATCTTCCATGCAATACAAAAATCAAATCTACAATTCGCCCAAATTCATATCCATAGATTATAATAAAATTATATAACTCCAGAATAATAATTTATTCATAGAACAAATATCTAAATCATATTAATTAATTATTAAAATATCTAAATATAGATATTTAATAAATTAATTCTTTTAATCATCCCATTTAACATAATAATATTTTAATTTAATATATTTATATATATATACACATATACATATACATAAATATAATATATTAAATATTTATTAATTTCAAAATTTGCATGATATATATATAAATTGAATTTAATAATAATATATAAAATTCGCATTATATATAAAAATTGAATTTAATAAATGAAACATAAAAATTCGCATCTAAAATTTTGTTAAATTACATACAATTAAAGGTAAGGCTCCCACAGGCCTCCCTGTGGGAGGACGTAGCCTTGCCAGGGCTGCACCCAGTAGCCACTGGCTACTGTGCGCAGCCTTGGTGGGTTGCGCCCACCATAGTAGTATATGGGGAGGGTTTCGGCCCTCCCCTATGTATTTAATTTTAATTTTTTTAAAAATCTATTTCACAATTTTGGTACAAACGAAAATAAAATAATGAATTTATATTATATCATTTTAAATAAAACTAAAATGAATTTCGCCTGCGAATTTAATTCTGTACGACGAATTCACAATTAAATTTTCATATGTTTAATAAAAACAAGCTTCTTTCACAATTCAATTTATCAGTATAATATATATATGTTATATATCTATATATATATAAACATATATATTTATTTAAACAATTCTTGAGAGTTTTCTGAAAAATTTCAGAGGGTTTTTTAGAAAACTCTACAGAAGTTCAACAGATTTTTTTAAAGGGAAATAGGGAATTTATAAAAAAAAATTCAAAAAGGATTTCAAAGGAAAATACGCACAATTTTTCCGTTTAAAACCTAATTTATCCAGAGGTTTAATTTTCTCTTTCAACAAATATTTTCCCCACAAATTTAAAATACTTCCTACAGAGAAAATTCTACAGAAGCTTTCTGAAGCCATCAAAATTTCACACAACAAAATATAATTTCTTTTCACAGACATTTCATTTAAACACAACATAATAAAAAAAATACAAGTAGAATATCTGTGTTCCCTTGCTTCTGAAAACCAACTGGTGATGAGAATCCTCTGTTGCCTCTATTTCCTATAGCTTCCAAATCCTTCCCGAGAACCAAAGCCCAAATAGCAACCAGAGCTTCCACAATTTTGCAACAGAATACCCAAAAAAACATATACATAATTTTTTTTTAACAGAGCACAAAATAATTTCCCGTGAATGAAAAATAATGACCTTTGTGATTTCCCAGATCCAATAGTACCTCCGTAAACAAAATTCCTCAACCATAATCATTTAATGCACTAGCACACATGTTGAGAAGTGGTTGCAAAAAATATCTTCTCCACCACTTCTCGGCAATCTTGCCTATTTCAAATTTGCATGTATTTAATTATTTTATTTTAAAATTAAAAATCAAATTTCAATTGCATGCATTTATTTTTATTTAATTTAAATTTACAATTTCCAATATACAACCATTTATTTAATAACCAAAATACCATTTCCACAAATAATATTTAATTTTCAAATAAAACTATTTACACACTTAATGATTTAATTTAATTAATTAATTAATTTAATTAAATAAGTTTAATCTTTTAAGATCAAACCATTTAACCAAATAAGCTAACTAATTAATTAAATAACAAATAAATAATTTTTTCAATATTAAAAATTAATTTAAATAACAATAATTTAAAGCACAATAAAGCACCATTAAAATTAACCAAATTTACCTTTCAAACAATTTATCTAAACAGAAAATGACAAGACAACCTATGACTCAAACTAAAAATAGACAAAGTACAATGTCCGAGTTATAGACTAAACTAGGGTGAACCAAACTATTATCTCCCAATCAACGTATCCGTTGAGTCTTGACACGCTCAGACCTAAGTACCCAGGTGGAGTTGGTGTCATGTACCTGCAATTCTTGCAACCAAGCAATAACATGCATATATATATGAACCATTGTACAGGCACACCGTGTGGAGAAAATCATGGATATCACAGGCACTCGCAAGCGAGTGATGCGATTTTGTTCTCCACACCAATACACATCACATCAGACTGACGAATAAAATAACTGTTAGTCCATCATAAACATGTACATAGCAATAATCAACTGAAAGTAAACATCTACACTATCTCAAAGCATGTCTAAAATCAGTAATCACCATACATTGTCTCATCATGTCATAGAATAAATCCACTATCGTTCAAAACCAACGATCAAAATATCCAAAAAAAGTATCATAATCTAACAGTATGAAAACACAACAGCAGAAAATATAAGCATAAACGAAGGGGTACTACAGGGTAATGGTATGAACAATATAGTACTTAATATCTCATTATATCTGTGTGTGTGGAAGTCCTCCTTAATCTCCACAGTCTCACCTCAAATGGGTTGTATAAAGATATGGTGATCTCCCTAGATGGTAGATAGAATGTGGAAGTGTCTACATTCCATTGCTTCACTAATTCCATCAACATCCCATCATGATATCTCATTGGTGACATATTCTAGATCCTAAATAATCATATGTCATATAAAATATGTATCTCATCCATGGTTAGCCAAGTAACCTACTCCTGAATAAATGTAAACAATCTACAACCTAACTATTGATGTGTGAGAGGTGGAACCTAGAAAAGAAGAAATAATTCATCAATAACATGCATAAAATTTATTATCAATCAATCAAAAATATATTAAAGTTTCTCTAGGAAACTTGGGCTTAAAAAGGAAATGTGGGCCATTTTTGGACCTCAGGGGTCCTAGACACTTTAGCCATTTTGGGATGCTTTGCAACAAAATAGGATGATTTATGACATTTTTGGATGGGTTCCCAAAACCTCCCAAAAATACATAAAAATTATATAAAATTAAAATATGAAGATAACGTAGAGAAAAATGGACTAACCATGTCTCTGAGCATGTAATATTCCACCTCATCTCACAAAATAGTTAGTTTGGGAGATCAATACAATCATTAGCTCGACATTCTCAATCACTCTACAACAAGGTAATCTCTCAAAAGGGTAAATGTTAAAATGATAGTTAGAAATTTCATTTTCATTCATATACACTCTACTCTATTAAGGAAAACATATTTTATACTAGGCACATTTCATTCAAATCAACATATTGGGGGCTAGACAACTCTATTTTTGATGTTGTTTGTTGTGTTGGTAGTTTTGTCCCCAATCTTGTTCAATCTCTATCAATATGTGGTGTTCTAGAACCAATACCTTATTTTAAGAATTCACATCATCAAGAAAATCAATTTGATGTGGTTAGATTGTTACCCTTATTCCACCTTCATAAAGTGTAATTAGGGGGGCATACATCTATCATCAAGTTCAATTCTTTGTAGAAAATCGATTTTGGATGACTAACAAATTTTTTTTACAAGATGTGGTTCCTAAAATTGTGTTTTTGAAGATGACTACAATGGGGGCTTGATTCTCCCCATTTGTAAAATGTCTATATGAGTATCCTTTTTATAGTATGATATAAGTCCTTTAGCTTGCATATGCAGATAGTGTCAGATGGTCACTAACGTGGGGGTAAATGTATTGTAAAAATTATACTCCTTTTATGGGATAGTGCAATTTCACACTTAATTTAGACCTATTTTAGTGGCCTCAATTTTAAGCATTTTATCCTTCATAAATAAGCCGCTAAACACCTTTGTTATACATCCCAAAGCCTATTTTAAACAATTTTTGACATTACAACATGCATTGAATAAATTAATTTAATTAATTTAATGCCTTGAAATTCATTAATCTTGGATTTTTAGGTCAGGACCCATTCACCCTTGGGTGAATGGGTCCCCTTTAAGATCCAAATTTAAATTTTAAAGATTTTTTTGGCAGCATTTTAATGTCCCATATTTAAGATTTAAAGGTCAGCTTTTAGGATTTAATAATTAGGAAATTAGAAAGGAAGCCTATAAAACCTATTCTTTTCACCATTTTATAGTATGTTGAGAAAAACATTAAACAAATATTCACAAGATTTGTATTCAAGGGCAAGGAGAACATTCAAGAAAGAAAAGTTGAAGTCTTGGAGCAACATTTCAAAAAAAAATTGTAGGTCTTCAAGTTCATTTTTGTGAAGATTGATCAAGCATTGTTCATGATTGAAGATTGATTCCTATGGTGGATAATGATGGATTATATTTTGTGGGACATGCAACTAGCCATTTCCCTTGATTTAATGAATTGTTTCCTAGTGATCCCATCTTCTATCTTCATTATACTAGCCACCTAAAGAAAGGTACAATCAAATTTTGGATCTATAGAGGGATTTGACTTCTCCCTAACTAGGTGTTTTGTTCATCATTCAAGTTCATTTAGGGATCTTATTCTAACACACTTGTGATTGAACCCCTCAAAAAATTCTTTGAATTCCATCTTAAAAGTTTGCATACCTAGCTTAGGCTCTCCTTTTTAGGCTCGGGGTTTTGTTCCTCATCACTATTTTAGGATTTGCATTGAAAAAACCTTTCAAAACTGACCTATGAGCCTAAAAAAACCTTGGCCATTCTATTTTTCCATTGACCTAATGTTCCCAGTAGCCGGTTGTTCAAGTTGCCTCTTATGACATTATAATCATTATTTTCACTAGCCCCTCAGGTCTAGGTTTTTCGGTCATCAAGTACCTTTTTAGCATTCAAATTTTCATATGGCCAGGCTTGATTTTATACTTAACAACTTAAATATTTAGCCTTTTTTCCTATAGGTGAAGTTCTTGTGGGCCTTGTAGTGGGCCCCTTTTCAAATTAACTTTTTGTGGCATGTGCAAAATTAGGTTTTCAAGTTATTTGTGTGATAATCAAGGGCTAATCATCACCATTTCCTATGTTCCTATTTGTTTATATTCCTTATTATTTTATTTGCATAGGATATCAGGCATTAGCCATGTTTCTGGTGCATTGGTGGACCCATTTTCCTTGGTAAAGATAGCTAGCGCCATTTGAAGAAGATCAATGGTTGTCATTAAGTAAGATTGCTACATCATGGCCACTCCCTGGGTACCCATTTTATATTTCATATTATTTTAAAACACATGGGATAGCGAGCTATGGCCACATGTCATGTTTGGTAGTGGGACTAGTGTTTCCAAAAGGCTAGAAGATGCAACTTTGAAAAAGATCAATGATGGACACTGCAACACATCTCTTCATCGAGACTATTCCTCGTGTGCTTATGTGTCTTGTGCATTAATGAGAGATAATCACATGGGCTAGTGGGCAGGGAAACATCTGTCACTTTCTATTGGACCTGCCAACCTTTGGAGATGGTGTGCATTTCTAAAGAATACATATTGACATTTGAATGGCAGGTGATGTGGATCAATCCTCAAGACTCCCTGCCATTCTATGATGGGATAACTTGTGTCCCATGTATTTTTAGTTGGCAAGCAAGAAAATGGCATGTGGACATTTCAAAGGCTTATATGGATTCATATAGAGATAAGGTATAGCTACAAATATTGGCTGAGGCTATTCTAAGATAAAAATGGTGCTAAATTAGCACTAATTCTTGGGCATGCATTTGAATTTTAGGAAATATTTTTTATGGTCATCAAATCTATCAAGTGTTGGTACACGTGGGAAGGTGAAATTTAAGTAAGGTAGGGTATGGGCTAATATTCTGAAGATAAACCATGATCATTCCCCACTGTCTTACTATGATGAATTGCAAGTAAATTAATTCCCATAGGCGAGTGGGTAAATGTGAGACAACGGGTTTGGTTAACTACTACATGTGTAGTTAATATGCAGGCTAAGTGAATGTTTATCTCACTTGAGTTTTCTGATTATGGAGAATCATCAAGTGTATGTGTTAAATTTTGTCATAATTAATCATCCTAATTGATTATTCTTTGATTCACTTCAAGGTATGATTGACCGCTAAGATTTAAGATCAAGGTAATTGATTGCCTACATCCTCACACAAGCTTTCTTTGAAAATTAATCCATAAACTCTCTAGTTTCTCTATTTAATGAAGATCACTTGCTTGTTATTTTTCACCATCTGATTGTTTGAGAGAATTAAGAGCTTTGGAGTAAAGTGTGAGAAGTCTTCTAAAGTAATTATAGAATTCAAGCTTTTTATTTCTAAAGTTGGGTGTTATCTTTGTCCTAAGGGAATTTGATAGGTTGCTCAGTCAATAAATGGGTAAGGTAAGTGTGTCTATCAATCGGATCTGAAGGTCCAAGAGACTCAACTCTCTTGAGTCTCAGGGTGATTCTCCTCAAAGTGAGCAAGATATCTCTAAAGTCCCTATGAATCCCAAGAAGAAAACAAGAGATGTCAAGAAGTCTGCATTGGTTGTTCTCAAGCTTGCTTATCATTTGAGAAGCCAAATTATCTTGGAAGAATTGGTCAAGGGTGTGGAGAAGAAAATTGATAGGCCTGAGAGGGAAGCTACAAGAAAGAATAAGTATCACAAGGCTTATATGGGACATCATCATTCTCCCATTGAAGTCTTAGATGATTCTTCTAATAGTGGAACTAAAATGGATTCAGGTTACCATCAATATCTCATGGACATGATTGATTTGATTGATTATGAGGATTAGGTGGTTATAGCTACTCCACTTTCAATAAGGACACTGAGTGGGCATACTTACTTTGCTGCTAACAATTCAAAGTAGCATCTCATTCCCTTTTCAAGATGGTGCTTAGTTTTTGGCCCTTTGTGCTACCTTGTTTTGGTGTGGATATTTGTTTATTTATGCCTTTGGTGTTGATGGTGACATTTCATAGTTTGATATATGAACTTGCATGTTTCTGATGTTATGATGGTGATGCTTTTTGAAGACTAGTGGGTCTTCTCTAACTAATGGTTATTTGGAGTTTTTCTTTTTTCTTTCCTTTGTCCTACAAATGATTACTTGTAATTGATTTAGGAATATTTTCACATTCTTGTGAAATTCATTTTGAAATGAACGTGAAATGTAGGTGTAATTTAGCCTGATGCTTGTTGCTCCCTTGTCTTATAAAAGGGATTTCAAGGCTGATTAGGAAAAAGAGGGGTCAGTGGGTAGTTTTCTTTGAAGGGGCTATACACAAAGACAAAATGGATAGTGAACTTTCTAGTAATATGTTTTAGGGATAAAGTCAGACGATATGTATATGGTTCTATGATAATGAAAATGACAATATGTATAGTAGAATAATATAAAGTTTCTACATATTACTCTCCTATGTATAGGTTATACATACTATGAATAATAAAATCAATGGTTATCTTATTTATCTCTATTGGTTTCGAATTGATGTGTTCTATTTTTGCTTATCATTTCAATGAATGTATGTAAATGCTTGAATATAACAATTGGTTTGAAATAAATCATGTATTAGGATGCTAGTAAGAAGTGAATTTTAGAAACAATAAGTGGGGATATTGTAATGCAATATTTTCAAGGCTTTTGGTATTGACAAATATAAAATTGTTATCTAGTCATATGGGTATTTGGTTTGACTTTGTTCCAAGGATATGGCATTGGTTTAGCAAAGTAATTATACTCTAGTTGTGGTAACCAATTTAACAGTTGATCGCAAAAATATAATCAAATTTCTTGTAAAATTTTTTTTGGGTGTGTGTGAATCTTAATGAATTACATTTTCTCTTATTTAAGTTAGTCATTGCCATGAAGTTTAGCAAAATATTTAGGCCATTGTGTCATTAAACATTTAAGGAGAATCATCTGGTTATTCTATGTTTGATACATAGACACATCGGTATCTATAAACACAATATTTAGGATTACCCTCCTAGGTTTCATAGAGCCCAAAGGGTGATCCCACAATACTGGCTTACAATTTTTGGCCAAACTAGACACTGATCTAATTTTTTCTAACTAAATCTTGACTTTCAAGCACCTATAGCGGCTAAACCATGAGTAATTTGAAGATGATGCAAACTAGTGATTTGTGACATTTTTTGTGTATATTCTAAATATATTTTTCAAAATTTTTGGAATCATATTGCACTTCCTTTTGCATCTCCTTCGAAAACTAGTTTTTTTCAGTAAAAACCATTTTTAAGGAGTGATGCTCACCGTATACAGCATAACTTTTTTTCCATAGATATAAAATTCTAAATTTTTCAAATTTATATTTGTAACTATGATATCTAGAACTTTCATTTGGATTCATAGTGTTTTATTGAATATTTTGTCTTTAATCAAATTTCAAAACCAAACCAATTACAATTCAGACATAGGAAAACTATATACAACATAAATTTTTTGTATGTATCGAAATTCAATTTTTTTTGTTGGATGAAGGACTTCAATATCTAGTGCACTAATATTTTTCAAATTTATTTTTTGATAATCTTTTATTTTTCCACATGTGTAGAACAAAGAGCTTGATCTTTTAGTGAAAAACCTACTTTCACAAGAAATAAAAATAAAATATAATAATTAAATGAAATTTATTTAAAATTGTACTTTTTGGAAATCTTATAATAAGGAATACATACTTACAAAAAATAAATTTTACATGAATTCATTTGATCCCCCAAAAGGTGAATCAAAAGTGGTTTTTTATCAACATTTTGATAGGTGTAAAGGAGACTCTGTTATAGGTATGGTTTAAAACTAGTCAGGTTCTATCGAAGGGGTTTGATCTAAGGTGGTTTGATCAAACGCTCTTCAACTAGAATCCTTTAAATGGAAATTTTCAAGGTTTAAATCATTATATTTTATAAAAAAAAGTGATTTCAGCAAAAATCAAGATCTCTTGAAAATTGTAAACTAGTATTATGGGATCACTACAAACTGAAGAAGTGAAGGCCTAAAAACCCTAACTTAAGTGTTGGCCAATCCTTACCCTTAGTGATAATTGAATTCTAGAAAGTTCATAGGTATGTGGTAATATTAAGTTTAGTTCTAAAAAAATAACGAACATAAATGGCAACTGTAATGGGGGCTATTTGATAAAAACTTTGCAATAGATCAATTTTCCTTGATAGAGTCATGAAAGTTCTAAAATATAGTTCTCACTAAAATTGAGTGGTGACTTTGAAGAACTATGTGCCTCTAAAAATTGTTTGAGGAAAAGGAAGCTTATAGTGAAATCAATTGGTGACAGAAAATTCATATTGATTGAAGTTTAATCCTCTACAAAGGAGATGGTGACACTATGCAAAGAACCTGGCAAAGCATAGTTCATAATATCTACAAATATATTCAGGTATTTCCCCTATTTTGATTTGCAAGAAGAACTAAATTTATATGAAAGCCATTTTTAAGAGATTTGGAAGAAATACTTCGTTCCCTATTAAGTGAATTGAGCACTAGAGAAGGGAATAGTGATGGTTGTTTTACATACTTTTGAGGTGAAATTTTTAGTATCTAAGTGGGTTAGAAGAAGTATGCTTATTTCTGAAATTTTCCTTTTAAAAAAAATCTTTAAGGCATGAGTATATTTGAGTTGTGCATCTTTATAATCATGATGAGGTAGTTCCTCATCAAATATGAAGTTAATATTTGAAGAATGAATAAATACACAAGAGAAATGTATCATTCCCTTGTATTCTTTGGGAGAATGTCAAATAAAAGTATGTCGAGTATGAAATTCCTATCATGCCATCAAAAGAAGTTCTCTATTGAGAGGTATAATCCATTAAGTTTTGGAGGTATCAAAGGTTTTCCTAACAAATTATTGATGATATTAGGAAAAATTTACCAAATTTTATGTGGAAAACTCTGAGCTAGCTTGCAGAAACCTAAATGAATTCATAGATTTGATGGGTGATTTTGAGATAAATCATGAGGATGTTTTCATGAACTGTTTTTCCCAATCATTAAAAGAATATTTCACACACTGGTACTCATATTTACCAATATGTTCTATAGCTTCATGGGATGCTTTTAAAATAATATTTTTGGAACAATTTGGTGAAAGGAACAACCCAAATGAGATAGAAAAAGATTTAGGGAAATCCAACAAGGTGAAGAAGAGTCGGTTCCTTCTTTTAATCTTAGATTTATGAAAGTAGTAAAAGATATTCCTGAATACTTATGACCTAGTGATGCAAAAAAAATTATTATATATCTTGGTACTTTTGACAATAAGATGAGTTATTTGATAAGGGATAAGTAACCTACAACATTTCATTAGGTATATCATATTTCTATGGATATTGAAAATACTATGAAATACTCAATGATGAATGGATATATGGTTGGAAGTGTTTGTTGTCCTAGTACAAATCATAGAGATGAAATACATAAGGATGAAAAGGATGATCAATATGATGACACTTTCTATCATAAACCAATTCAAAATAGACTTCAACAATGTTCAAATGATGATCAATATTTTTCAATTAAGAGGTTGTCCAACATAATGAAATATGAGGAGGAATCACCATATGAGTTGTTAGCAAGGTTTTCAGATTTATTGTTAGAAATGACTAAAAGGTTACGACATGAAGATGCAATATGTATAGACAAATTATGTGAAATTTATTAGCTAGGTCTGAGTACATTTCCCAAGGACTTGAAACCTTGGGATTTTGATCAAATAATTGATTGGATTAGAATAGTTGACGAAGCCAAACATGACTATGAATAGAAAATGAGGTCTCAAAATAGCAAGGGTGCTAACCTTATTGAAAAAGATCAAGAGTTTTCCAAAAGAATGGATAAGGATTTTTCTAAGAATGAATGTCTACATAATAATATGGATGATGATATTGTCATACTTTCAAATATTGTTGATATATTTTTAAAAGATGATAACCAACATAGTGAGGATGAAAATTTTGATTACTCTAATGAGGAATACAAACCTTTTTGTGAGAAAAAAATTAAAGGCACCCTTCTTACCTGAGGAACATAATTATGTCAATATTCATAAATAAATTTCCTCATCAATATTCAACTATTTTAGGATTAGATAATCTTGATGGTATGATTGGTGATGAATTTGAAGACAAGAATGTCTATACTCATAATATAGAGCCTGAATTTAATGATGGGATTGGTAATGCTAGTCGACAGGGTCTTATTTTTGAATGTTTACATGAAGCAAAAGTGGGTTGTATAGATTTTATGGTAGATATGGACATGATTGTTTTTAACCAAAGTCCTACTGAGGAAGGAAGTGAACAAATCCACTTGGTGGAATAAAAGCTATGTTTAAGTTTTCATCAGTCCTACACACATGAGTTAGTGAACCTATCACTTAAAGGTGCATTTGAATACCCTACTACATATCATATAAATTTTGAACTAGTTGATCCATCCTTTGAAACATTTTGTTTCAAGTTAAACAATGATAACTAGAAAGAAGAATAAAATTGTGTCAGTGATCCTAAAATAGAAATTTTCTCTGATGTTTGGGATGATATGAATGATGCCCTAGAATGGGAATGATCTTGTTATAAGTGAAAGTAGAAGTGCTATGGATTCTGAGAAATTGATTTTTTAGGAAAATGAAGCATTAGGAAGTATATTTTTTTATATTTCTTTGATGATTATAAACATCAACTTGAACAAGAGCCTATATATAAATGTTTCTTGTTCATTGTAACACAAAATGAATATCATATTTTCCCTTATATTCATAATGAGAAAACAAATTATGAGTGTTTCACTTTCCCTATCCAATTAAATGAGAATTTCATGGAGTATAGTTGTAAGTTAAGTCAGATAGAATACTCCATTAATCATGTGTTTCAGTTAATGATTACCACAATTCACAACCAGATATAAATAAGAGTAACAATGATAAGTTCATAATGGATAGGTCTAGTGATAGAACCATGATTAAGTGATGGGAAATTCATGAGAAGATTTTTAGCCTTAGCCTCATATAGACAATGGAAAATAAAGTTTTTTGCAGAGTAAAGTATTAGCCTAAAGTTTAGTGTCCTGGGGTCACCAAGTATAGTTGAAGCTTACTTAAATTGCAAGGTGCATACTAATAATTTTCACCTCATGGAAAGGCGTCAAACAAGTGGAGATTGAATCTCCTAGTTTAGTTCACTTGTGACATATGTAGAAAAATGTATATATGCTGGTTATCCTAGTTTTTTCCTCTGTGTTTGGTCAACTTCATGCATGATTCTGGGATCTTTCCATGCCTACGAGAGGCATGTGTCCCCAATAGGAGCCACTGATGGAACCCCTCAAAAAATTCTCTGAATTCCATCTTAAAATTTTGCATACTTGGCTTAGGCCCTCGTTTTTAGGCCTAGGATTGTGTTCCCCATCACTATTTTAGGGTTTTTGTTTACAAAACCTTTCAAAACTAACCTATGAGCCTAAAAAATATTTGGCCATTCTAATTTTCATTAAACTAATGTTCCAAGTAGTTATTTCTTCAAGTTGGCTCTTATGACATTAAAATCATTGTTTTTATTGGCCCCTTGGGTCTCGGTTTGCCAGTGATCAAGTGCCTTTTTAGCGTTCAAATTTTCCTATGGTTAGGCTTAATTTTAAACTTAACAACTTAAATCTTTAGCCTTCATTCCTATGGGTCAAGTTCCTGTGGGCCTTGTAGTGGTACCCTTTTTAAATTCACTTTTTTGTGGCATGTACAGAATTAGGATTTCAAGTTGGTCATGTGATCATCAAGGGCTAATCACCACAGTTTCCCATGCACACATTTGTTTCTATTCATTATTATTTTATAAGCATGATTATCAGGCATTAGCCATGCATCTGGTGCATTGGTGGGCCCATTTTCCTTGGTAAAGATAGCTAGTGCCATTTGAAGAAGTTCAATGACTATCATTAAGTAACACGGCTACATAATGGCCACTCCTTGCATGCCTGTGTTGTTATATTTCATATTATTTAAAAAAATCCAAGCTAGCGAGCTATGTTCATGTGTCATGTCTAGTAGTGGTACCAATGTTTCTAGAAGGCCAATGGGTATAGCTTTGAGAAAGATCAATGATGGACACGACAACACATGTCTTCATCAGGACCGTTCCCTAGGTGCCTATATATCTTATGCATTAAGGAGAGATAATCAAACCGGCTAGCGAGCAAGGTGATATTTGTCACTTTTTATGGCACCCACGAGGCTTTAGAGATGGTGTGTGTTTTTGGAGAATAAAGATCAACAGTCGAATGGCAGGTGACATGGGTCAATCTTGACCACTCCCTACCATCCTATGAGGGGCCCACTTGTGTCCCATGTATTTTCAATGGGAAAGTGGTAAAATGCCACATGGATATTTCAAAGGCTCAAATGGATTATATGGAGATACTTGGTACTACTAAAAATATTGGCTGAGACTATTCTAAGATAAAAATGACATTAAATTAGAATTGATTCTTCAACACACATATGGAATTTGGGAAATATTTTTTATGGCCATCAAATCTGTCAAGTCCTGGTACACATGGGAAGGTGAAATTGAAGTAAGGCAGGGTATAGGATGATATTCCAAAGATAAATCATGATTGTTCCCCACTATCTTACTATGATGAATTGCAAGTAAATTAATTCCCACAGGCGAGTAAGTAAATGTGACAAAACAAGTTTGGTTAAATGTTAAATGTGTATTTAATATGCAGGCTAAGTGAATTTTTATCTCACTTGAGTTTTTTGATTATGGAGAAGCATCAAGTGTATGTGTTTAATTTTTTCATAATTAATCATCTTGATTGATTATTCTTTGATTCAATTCAAGGCATGATCGACATCTGAGGTTCAAAATTAGGGTAATTGATTGTCTATTTCCTCACACAAGCTTTCCTAGAAAATTAATGTAGACTCTCTCCAATTGCTCTATTTAATGAAGATCACTTGCTTTTTATTTCTTGTAGTGCCCCTCCGTTTCGGTCATCACTATCATTCAAGTAAGTTGTTGGTGGGTGTTCATGTCATTTCTATGTATTTGAGTAAGTGTGATTAGTTGATTTGAGATGTCTTGTTGATTTCATAACTATGTTGCTTTCGAAATTATGTGATTTAGTTAATACTATCTAGCATTGATTAATGTAATTAATTAAAATTTCTAAGGGAATAATTTAAATAAAATTAAAATTAAAATAATAATATAATATAAAGTTATTATTAAATGATTAAATTAAATTGTTTTATAAATGGTATGGTTTTGAATGATAATTAATAATAATTGATAATTTATTGTGAAAAGATTATTTTAATAAGGGAAAGTTAATGGATTTTAAATTGGATAAGAGAAGATTTAAACTGAAGAGGAAAATAGAAAAGATAGTGAAAGACAATTATGCTGATGAGGAAGGTATTGTGAGGTAAATTGGATAAGACAATAATATTTGTAAACTGAGCATAAAATCTAGAAAAATCTCTCTTGTAGAGCATGTATCATCTCGAACTGTTGTCAAAAAGGAAACTCAAAGATTTATTAAAGATTTTATCTTATTTTCTTTTGGAAATAAAAAAAATTATCTTTTTATTAATAGGGATATGTCGAAAGTTTGGGGGGGAGTGGATTCTAAGAAAGAAGTTTGGGCTCCACGAAGATAATTCTAAAAATAATATAGTTAAGTATTGGTATTATCGAAGTAGAAGGATTTATTGGAAAACGATTGATTTTGTGAAAAAAAAAGGAGGATCATTATTAATGTTGGGGCTGTAATTTGGAAATGGAGATCTTGGCATTAAATATTCTTCCACCTCAATCAATTGAATCCAAGTTCCTTCTTTTCTGAATTAGGCTTCGTTCTTGTAACAAAATTGTGTATGTTTATTGATGCAGGAGCATCCAGTGGTGTAAGGGCAATCTGGCATCACCCAAAAATAGTTAAATTTCAAGTTTCTCTATTTTTAGATGTTTTTACATTTTTGGATACCCTTTTCATCATAATGAAATTCCCAATTTACGGTTTTCAATTTCTATTCCTAGGTTGAAAGATATTGCAGTTTTAGTTTCCCGGATTTGCACCTGAAAATCTTTCGAGTTAGATTTGAGGCACTTAGAGTTCCTATATCAGCCCTAAAACTTACCAAAATAAGCATAGTGGATTTTGAGCATATTATTGACTTTGAGACCTTTCCAATGGTTCAAACGGTTCGCGAATCGGAGTCCCGGATCAAAAGTTATGGCCCCAGGAAGTTGGCGCACTTTCTAGAAGATACAATTGCAAATGTTCTTTTTAAATTTGAACTTCAAGTTGTAATTTTTTGGCGCCAAACCACCTAAACTCAAATTTGAATGTTGTTTTGGCTCCAAACTAAAGAGGAGCTCTATTTATGGGTGGGTTTCTAATTTTTGGGTAACTTTTTTTTGGGGACAAACTCACATATTGTGAAAGGGTGATTCTGTAGCTGTTTGTAACTTGCATGTGTTGTAGAATTTGGGGATTTGAGATCCTCTGCATGTAAGAAGCTCCATTTTCTGAATAATAAAATTATTCTCTTGTTTGTGAGTTATTTTCTAAGTCTCAGGTTGCGCCTTCATCAAGTGGTATCAGAGCGGGTTTTCTTGAGTGTGTGGATAGATCACCGATCGTGAGGTAGTTCGCACCAGGACCATGGTTGTGGGTCAAGGTAAAGGAAGATGCCTCCAAGAGTGATGCCTGGTAGGCATGGTGGTTCCAGAGGTGGTCGAGGCAGCATAAATGCTGGTGGAAGAGATGCACTGGCAGCCCTCCAGAGACAGATTGAAGCATTACAAGAGCAGTTGAGAAGAGGGTTAAACCCAAGGGAGGAAAGTGAGGATGAAGGAGAGGAAGAAGGTTCAAATGCAGAAGAGGAAGAAGAAGCAATTGATCAAGACCAAATGCGGCTAATAAGGGCCATTTCGAAGATCAGAAAAAGACCCAGAGCAGAAGTCCCCAGTTATTCCGGAAGTCTAAACTCAGAAGAGTTGATCGACTGGATCAATGAGCTAGAAGAATATTTTGAGTATGAGGAAATAGAGGACCCAGATCGGGTTAAGTTTGCGAAAATGAAGCTGAAGGGCCATGCCAGTATTTGGTGGAAAGATGTCCAGTTGGAAAGAAATCGAAGAGGAAAAGGAAATATCACTAAATGGGATCGCATGGTAGAGAAACTAAAGAAGAAGATCATACCAGTGGACTATGAGTTAGATCTATTAAAGAAATTACAAGGGTTAAAGAAAGGAAGCAGATTTGTGAAAGAATATACTAAAGAATTTCGCAAGATAATCATCAGAATGGGCCACACAGAGGCCAATAAGGAGAAGGTAGCCCGATATCTTAATGGGTTATGACTGAGCATTCAGGAGGAGTTAAGCCTAGTCAGAATGACCACCATTGAGGATGTGTATCAGTTTCTTTGAAGGTGGAAGAGAAGTAGAACAAAAGATTTGATGGCAAGCAAAAAGGATGAGGAGGTCAAAGTGGAAGGGGTAGTGGAAGACCTTCAGGAAGCGGGAAATGATGATGAAAGAAAAGTTAAAGATGTGGGTACTAGCCAAAGCCAAAAGAATGACAACTTCTACCGCCCTCGTGATCAAAACAGTGGTGATCAAAGAGGTAGAGAACAAGGTAGATATGGACAAGGATCTGGAAGAGGTGGTTTCAAAGGAATGTGTTTCCAATGTGGTGAAGAAGGGCATCGAGCCTATGAATGTCCACAACACCAAGGAAGGGCAAAAAAGGCCAGAAGGTCGTGGAAGGGTTGCACATGCAGATGAGGAGGCCCAATCTGAACATTCAGATGATGCTGAAAGGGGAGAAGCCCTAGTGATTAGGAGAGCCCTGATGACTGAGGAAAAGGAACCAGAACAGAGGAAGAATCTGTTTCGCACAAGGTGCAAGTGTGAAGGAAAATGTTGTGATGTCATTATTGATGGTGGGAGCACCAATAATCTGGTGTCGGAAGAGATGGTCACAAAGTTGAAGCTGAAGAGGGAAAGGCACCCGCATCCATATCGGATTGCCTAGTTGCAAAAAGACTACAAGGTTTTGGTCAATGAGCAGTGCCTAGTAAAGTTCAAGATCAGGAGCTACCATGATGAGATACTCTATGATATCATCCCCATGGATGCATGTCACATGTTGTTGGGGAGGCCGTGGTAGTTCGATAGGCTAGCTATACATGATGGCCATGCAAACACGTATTCCTTGACAAAGGATGGGGTTCATCACAAGTTGAAACCCCTGAAGGAGACCGAAGAAAAGGTATGCAGTAGTGCTAGAATTTTTTATGTAAATGGAAAAAAAAATTAGAAAGTATGAAGCATGAGCATGTGTGTTATGCATTGATTCCTAGAGTGAGTAAGGAGGATAGTGAGAAGGTTCGAGAAGAAGTTTCTGGGATGTTGGATGAGTTTCAAGATATTGTTTCTAATAATGTACGATGGGTTTACCACCAATAAGGAAGATCAGTCATCAAATTGACTTGATTCCTGGAGCCAGTTTGCCAAATAAGGCAGCTCATAGAATGACTCCAACAGAAAATGATGAGTTGAACAGACAAGTTCAAGAGTTGTTGTGAAAGGGTTTGATACGGGAGAGTTTGAGTCCATGTGCAGTACCTGCAGTACTAGCACCAAAGAAGGATGGGGAGTGGAGGATGTATACAGACTCCCGAACCATAAACAAGATAACAATCAAAGTCTGATTTCCCCTACAAGGATGGATGACGATGGGTACATTTGAGTGGAGCTTAGTACTTACAAAGATTGATCTAAAAGTGGATATCACCAAATCGGTTTGAGAGGGGATGAATGGAAGACTGCCTTCAAGACCAAAGAGGGCATGTATGATTGGTTAGTCATGCCTTTTGGGCTAACCAATGCACTTGAGCACATTCATGCGGCTCATGGCCGAGTACTAAGAGAATTTTTAGGAAGTTTTGTTATTGTGTATTTAGGATGATATTTTGATTTTCAGTAAGACATTGGATGAGCACCTGATGCATATTGGAGAGCCTTTGAGAAGTTAAGAGAGAAAACTGTTGATTAATATGAAGAAGTGCAGTTTTGTGAAGAGGGAGTTAGTGTACTTGGGGTTTGTTGTCTCGCAGAAGGTCTCAAGATGGACCCAGAGAAGGTGAAGGCTATTCTGGAATGGCCTACCCAAGAACTGCTACCGAGTGAGATCTTTCCATGGTTTGGCTAGTTTTTATAGAAAGTTCATTAAAACTTCAGTAGTATTTGTGGACCCCTGACTGAAACAATGAGAGGGGATAGAAAAGAATTCAAGTGGAGCAGAGCAGCAAAAAGTTTTGAACTGTTGAAACAGAAGGTGATAGAGCAACCATTCTATCCCTCCCAGATTTCAACAAGGTGTTTGTGGATTGTGATGCCAATGGTTGTGCCATTGGGCAATGTTGAGCCAAGAAAGGTAAGCCCATTGCCTATTTCAGTGAAAAGTTAAATGATGCCAAGAGAAAGTATTCTATATATGATCAGAATTTTATGCAATAGTTAAAGCATTAAGGAAATGGAAACTGATTTTGTTCTTTGAGAGGAATTTGTTCTATATACTGATCACTAGGCCTTGCAGTACCTAAATAGTCAGGGAAAATTAAATCAGAGGCATATGAAATGGGTAGAGTTTTTGTAGAGTTATACCTTTGTTTTGAAACATAGGAGTGGGAAGTCAAATAGGGTTGTAGATGCCTTAAGTAGGAGGCATACATTGATGACAAAGATGCAGATTGAAGTGGTTGGGTTCAATGAACTTAAGACACTGTACGCAGAAGATCCTGATTTTGCAGAGGCTTGGAATGCTTGCAAGGAACCTGTTACAGTGGAAAGGACAAGGTGGCTGGATTTCATAATCCAGGATGGCATGTTATTTAAGGGAAGTCAATTGTGTATCCCGAGGAGTTCCATGAGGGAGAACCTGATAAAGGAGAAGCATAGTGGAGGAATGGAAGGACATTTTGGTCGGGATAAGACCATTGCCATTATCAGTGAGCATTATTATTGGCCTCAGTTGTCACATGATGTGAAGAAGTTTGTACAAAGCTGAGGTATGTCAGAGGCTAAAGGAGTGAGCCAAAATATAGGAATATCAATACCACCTGCCTGAGAGGCCATGGGAGGATATAAGTATGGACTTTGTTCTTAGTTTTGCCAAGGACACAACGAGGGAATGATCAGTCTTTGTGGTGGTTGATAGGTTTCAAAGATGGCACATTTCATTCCATGTCGAGAAGACCCATGATGCAGTCCACATTGTTGACTTGTTCTTCAAAGAGGTGGTGTGGCTACATGGTCTGCCAAAGAGTATTATTTCAGAATCGTGACACCAAATTTGTGGGGTACTTTTGGAGGACCTTGTGGAAGAAGCTAAAGATAGAGTTGAAGTTCAGTTCTGCACACCATCCACAAACAGATGGGCAGACAGAGGTTGTTAACAGGAGTCTAGGTAACCTACTGAGATGTTTGGTAGGAGATAAACCCAAGGGATGGGACTTGATCTTACCCCAGGCAGAATTTTCTTACAACAATTCTGTCAATAGAAGCACTAGTAGATCACCATTCCAGATTGTGTATGGAGGTAGCCCCAGAACAACTCTAGAATTGAGGAAGATGGACCAAGAGAAGAAAATAAGTGTTGAAGCCAAAGATTTTGCATAACACATCAAGGATATACATGAGAGGTAGGAGAACATATTAACAAGATGAATATGCAGTATAAGGCTAAGGCAGATCAGAAGAGGAGGTATAAGGAGTTTCAGATTGGTGATGAAGTGATGGTCCACTTGAGGAAAGAAAGGTTTCCAGTGGGAACATATAACAAATTGAAGATGAAGAAGTTTGGTCCCTATAAAATTTTGAAGAGGCATGATTCAGGGAATGCATATGAGGTAGAGTTGCCGGATGGATTCAACATTTCCCCTGTGTTCAACATTTCAAATTTGTGAGTACCATGAAGGTGGCATAGAGGAAGTACCAACGATGGAATAGTGTGGATTCCAACACCTACTTCAGAAAAGGAGGAGATTGAAGAAATCTTGGATAGTCGTGTGGGAAGGAGTACCAGGAACAGGCATATGAAGAATATCTTGGTGAAATGGAAAGGAAGGCCTATTAAAGATTCATCTGGTTGCCTAAGGTAGAGGTCAACCGTTTGGGTTTTCCTCAACCATCTAAGACGTGACGGGGTCACTTCTCAAATTACCTTGGGTGTCTGATGCAGGAGCATCCAATGGTGTAAGGGCAATCTTGCATCACCCAAAAATAGTTAAATTTCAAGTTTCTCAATTTTTAGATGTTTTTACATTTTTGGATACCCTTTTCATCATAATGAAATTCCCAATTTACGATTTTCAATTTCTATTCTTGGTTGAAAGATATTGCAGTTTTAGTTTCCTAGATTTGCACCTGAAAATCTTGAGTTAGATTTGAGGCACTTAGAGTTCCCAGATCGGCCGAAACTTGCCAAAATTGGTGTAGCAAATTTTGAGCACATTCTTGACTTCGAGACTTTTCCAACAGTTCAAACGGTTGGTAATCGGAGTCCCGGATCAAAAGTTATGGCCCAGGAAGTTGGGCACTTTCTAGAAGATACAATTGCAAATTTTATTTTGAAATTTGAACTTCAAGTTGTAATTTTTCAGCACCAAACCGCCTAAACTCAAATTTGAATGTTGTTTTGGCTCCAAACTAAAGAGGAGCTCTATTTATGGGCAGGTTTCTAATTTTTGGGTAACTTTTTTTTGGGGAGAAACTCGCGTATTGCGAAAGGGTGATTCTGTAGCTTTCTGTAACTTGCATGTGTTGTAGAATTTGAGGATTTGAGATCCTCTGCATGTAAGAAGCTCCATTTTCTGAATAATAAAATTATTCTCTTGTTTGTGGGTTATTTTATAAGTCTCAGGTTGCGCCTTCATCATTTATACTATTTGGTATAATACAATTCGTGCTTACTTGCTTTGGAATTGGAAATAGTAGAGCATTATTTTCTCTAAAGTTTTTTAAGCCTTGTTTGTAGCAAACCGTTTGTTTGTTTTGAATAAAATCAAATAAGTTGTTTGGGAGTCTTTGAGACATATCCAACAAATTGAATTCATGGGTCTTTTGCGTTTCTTGAGTTTCTTGATATTTGATGTGTTACTCCCTAAAATTTTGAATTTGTATAGATTCCTCTTCAATTTGTGTTTTCTTTGTATTGATTTGTGTCAAATCTAGTCCCTCTTGTCAGTGATTCAATGTATGTGTATTCATTTTTTCTTGATTCTTTGAATAAATATCTTGGTCTTTGGTCGATTAGTGTGGAACTCTTTCTCATGCATGTCCTTGACAATGACCTCCTTACTTACTCCTTTCTTGTTCCTCTAATAGTGAACCCAATTTTGCTACATTGTTACCTCCTGATCCTTGTCAATGTCTGTGAAAGAATTTTCCAAATTCTTTTGAAATTGTCCCAGTAGAGAGATACAACATGTGGTTTCCCCTTGTCTGAGTTCATGGAATCGTGGTTGGTGACATCATAATATCTGCCAATTTAATAAGATCGTGCAATATTTTAATAGGGGATGATGATTCTGGTGTTTTTGGTTACCCCGTTGGGACTAGCATGCATAGATTTCTGAAACACATCATTTTGTAGGATTTCCATGGTCAACGGTTGCTTATGCTTCTAAACTCACATTCTTGGTATATTCCTATCCTCCCTAGCACTCGCCCACTGCTTTTTTCAGCTTGGTTATTAGTCGTTTGATATCTTAGTTTTCTTTTCTTGCTTTCTATGCTTGGAAATTTGTAACCATGTAGTCCATGGCTATGTTCTCGGCTTTGTTATTGTATACTTATCCTGGTAAATATTTACTTTTTTCATTAGAGCAATAGTCAGTGTTGGCTTTGTCCTTTTAGAAGAACTTCAGGATATATATATATATATAATTTTAGTTTTATGGAATTTCACCTTTAATTGTTTAACACATTATATAGTGGTTCTTAAGTCTTCCTTAATAAATTTGGCAGTGCATATATTGTAACAGTGTATGATTTTATTGTCTAGTTCTACTTCTGTATGTTCTTGGGCCAGTTCCTTGTCATTATTTTCCTTGGACCACGACTCTTGAAATACTAGTCCCTTTATCATAAACACTTGGATTTCATTTATTTATTTATTTTATTTCCTTAGGATTTACGTATTGTTCCTCCTTCTTGATGACCCTACTATAGGCTCATAGAATGCATATTACCCTTTAATTCTATGGTGTTTCCTTTGAAAACTTTTTGTAGTCACCATCTTTATATGTGATGGTTGTTGTTTATTGTCATTTGAATCTTTTATCCATCTGGTTAGTGGTTGCATCAGGTATTTGGTTGTTATTGTTCATTCAATTATTGAGCAATATTTTAAAATATCTTTGGGATGGGAGCCAAGTTAAATCTAGTTGGGATAAAAGCATTATTAAAAGGATGTTAGATATCTTTAGTACCGGAATTTTGTAGGAGTAATATGTAATTACGATAGGTTGAAATTGGAATATTTTGGGTTCAAATTGTCTATGTCTCCATTCATGTGGATAGGTCACTTACTTTCTTCAAACTTTGTATGGCCTCTTCTTATAATTGGAAATAATGCATTATAACTATATGTCATATACATAGAGATATTTATACTATCAATGATGTTCATGTTAAGTAAGTCATTTCACTATGTATTTAAAATATGGTGATTAAATTTATTTAATCTTTTGTGAAACCCATGATATCAATTCTAAACCTAGTTGATAACATTAGGTATCTAATTAAATTAAAGCAAAAATTATTATATGTGGCATCCCATATTGGAAGTGTTATATTTAAGGAAAAATTGACTTCTTGGTTAGGAAAATATATGTAAAATTTAAGAATAGAATACCATTAATCATCAAATGAGTGCTTGCTTGTGAGTTATTTAATAGTTTTTTTGTAAATTAGAATCATGAGAGTTAATATAATCTCACTTAGTACCTAGTTATAAATTAAATGCTCCTTAAGTAAATGAATGGATAAAATGTATTCAAATATTTATTATTCTTTTAGTTTCATGTGTTGGAGTGTATACGTGTGTTTAAGGTTGCTATGATACTTTATTTTTGATGTGTTTACCCTTTTGGGCTACTTGGTTTTGGTGGTGATCTTACTTAGTGTTCTCGTGTTGGATTAATGGATGATTTTGAATGGTTCCTTATTGTGATGCCTTTCGTTTGAGTTATTTTTTAGGGGGATTTTAAAGGTTGAGTTTTGGGTGTTGGAATAAGGTTGCTTCATTTTACCCTAGTCAGGGGTTTTTGGTTCATCATTTTCTTGGACTACCAAAGGAAAGAGTAACCTTGGTTTATATTGAATTTGCATTGAGTTAATTCTTGCCAAGATTTTGGTTGCAATTATGACTTGAGTTTACACATGGGTTGTACCAGTTTTATGGATGTTGTTTCATAAAATTTTGGCGAGATGGTTTTTCCTCATGGATGTTCCATTTTTTTTTTAGTATTATTGTTGGTATAATCCCTTGGATTTGGGTTTTATGTTTTGGGTTTCTAGGGAGAGTTACTCTATGTGGGGGCCGACGCACGAAGGAGTTGTTAGGGTAACCCACGTTAGAGTTAGAGTAATAAGTGATAACCTAAATAATTAATTTAGGGGGTGGGTAGTAAAACATTAATATGATAATTATGGATGTCTCGTCCACCTGTTAGTGCTATCATAGACTAAAGGTGGGTTGAGAAGGTTGTGGTTGGCAAGATTGTTCCCTCATCTCCACGAGAGGTTAATGGTTATGCATGAGTAACCCTATGGAGAAACACCTTGAGATAGGCAGTCAGGAGAACCATAGATGGAGGCAACACCTTGTGATAGGTTGTCTAGATAATCCATGTAAGGCCATGCAATGACACTCTCCTCTAGCATTCCCTTTGAAATGTTCTTATTTAAATCCTCTGGAAGTGGTCCATTGATATGTTTTGGCAATTTATTCTTGTTATTTTTGAAAGCGATTAGTGTTGTATCCTTTGGAAGTTGATTTATTGTTGTTAACTTGGAAGTGATTTATTGTTGATACATTATATGATTTATGAATTATTGTTAATGATATAAAGTGATTTATTGATGTTTAGTTGTATGAATTACTATTGTGATTATAGCATGATCTCTGGTTTTATGATTTATTATTGCTATGTCTTGGAAATGATTTATAGCTGATATGTTGGAAGTCTTCAATTGAAGTTGTGGATTATGATCTTTTGATGCTATGTTTGCAAGTGGGTTATTGATGTTGTAATTGTCTTTTCCCTTTTTCGTCATTCTTGTATGGCATTGAGTCTTGTTGTTCATTGTTGGGATGTCCTTGGATGAGGATTCTTTCTTGTCAGCTCCTTAGCACATGGCGTGGGTCTTTAGACCCAAGTGATTAGGTGGAACGTGCTAAGCACCCCATTAGGTTCCTAGTTGAGGATCGAGAGGTGCGGATTGGTGTCATTTGCGGCGACTCTAGAATTGTATCTGTCTTGGAGCCAATTATGATCCTTGTATTCATATTTTCAATTGTATCGTTCTATCTTGTCATATGGTTTCCACTCATGCAGGGAACACTTTGTTGCACCTCTTGAATGTTGAAATGAAATGTAATGATAAACCTTGTGTGGCTTTCAATCCATGGAAATTGCTTTCGATATGTTGTATATGAGGAAATATACCCCTTGAGTTTTTATGATGATAGAGAGTTTATCATTATGGTTTTTAATTTAATCATGTAGTTGTTGTATATACAAATGTGGATGGTTTCTTATTAATGATTTTTCATGTATGTGTTACATTTGTAAATGTTTACTTTGTTATGGTTTATATCTTTGGTTGTCTTTCTCTGTCATTGTTGTATGGATTTAAGTTTTGTAATGACTCCTCATGTACCCCAAGGGACATAAGTGTTAATGGATTTGTTTAATTAAGTTTCATGACTTGTGACTCAATCTGAATCTCATGTATGTTTAGATTTAATTTTTTTAAAAATTGTGTAGTAATTATTGCTTTAGTTATCCTTTAGGGTTCGTACGATGGGGCATTACATTTCTCAACATCTGATTGTTTAAGAGAATTAAGAGTCTGGGAGTAAAGTGTGAGAACTTTTTTGAAGTAATTACAAAATTTGAGCTTGTTATTTCTAAAGTTGGGTGGTTTCTTTGTCCTAAGGAAATTCAATAGGTTGCTCAATCAAGAAATGGGTAAGGTAAGTGTGTTTGTTAACCCAGTCTGAAGGTCCAAGAGAGTCAACCCTATTGAGTCTTAGAGTGGTTCTCCTTAGAGTGAGCAAGATATGTTTGAAATCCCCGTGATTTCAAAGAATAAAACAAGATATGTCAAGAATACTGCATGGGGTGTTCTCAAGCGTGCTTATCATCTGAGAAACTAAATTATCTTGAAGGAATTGGTCAAGGGTAAGGAGAAGAATATTGATAGGCCTGAGAGGGAAGCTATGAGAAAGAATAAGTATCACCAAGATTATATGGGATGTCATCATTCTCCCATTGAAGTCTCAGATGTTTCTTGTAATAGTGGAGTTGAAATTGATTCAGGTTACTGCCAGTATCTCATGGCCATGACTAATTTGATTGAATCTAAGGATGAGGTGGTGATAGATACTCCACTTTAAATAATGACACCGAGTGGGCATACATTCTTTACTACTGACAAGGTAAAGTGGCATCTTGTTCCCTTTCTAAGGTGGTGCTCAGTTTTTGGTCCTTTGTGCTACCTTGTTGTGGTGTGGTTCTTTATTTATTTAAGCCTTCTATGTTGATGTTTACATTTCCTAGTTCCATATGAACTTGCATGTTTTTAATGTTGTGATGGTGACACTTTTTGAAGACTAGTGGGTCTTCTCTAACTAACAATTTTTTGGAATTTTGCTTTTTGCCTACCTCTATCCTATAAATTATTACTTGTAATTGATTGGGGAATATTTTCATATTATGGTGAAATTCATTTTGAAATGAAAGTGAAACATAGGTGTAATTTAGTCCTATGCTTGTTGTTCACTTTTATTATAAAAGGGATTTGAAGGTTGATTACATAAAAAGAGGGGTTAGTGGGTAGTTTTCTTTGAATGGGTTATACATAGAGAAAATAGATACCAAACTTTCTAGTAATATGTTTTATGGATAAAGTCAGATGATATGTATATGGTTCTACAATAATGCTAAAGAAAATTCATATAGAAAAATAGTATAAAGTTTCTAGGGTATGTGCAGGATCATCATGGAAAAAACAAGCCTTTAAGTAGCAAAAAAATTAGAAAAATCAGAGTTAGGCAACTTGACATAAAAAATTGAATAATTTATATATATTATTTCAAAAATATGTAAGAAGAGAATTTATAAAAAATTGAATGTAGTTTCTAAACTACTAGGTTTATTTTAAAAAATAAATCTATTTGGTCAAAATTTGGAATTTCAATGCAATAGTACTTAAATTTCAAGGAAAAAATAAGTAGGTGTTTGTCTAACCACCCTAACCACAATAAAATGACAATATTTTTTTATAATATTTTAGATATAAGTAGAGGAATCATGTCCAGATATGATGCATTTTTTTTTTGTAATTTTTTTCCAATTAAATAATTAATTATGATTTTTTTATTACAACTTTTTTTAAAAATAAAAACTTGTATGTCTGACCACCTTAACTTGGTCAAAACTTCATGAAATTCTTCTTCTTCTTTTAAAATCCTATAGTATTTGAAGGATAGAATGTGATGCATGTTTCAAATTCAAAAAATGTGATACTGTTTGAAAGCTATAGATGCTTCTCAATCAACCTATCAATTAGGACTTTAGTCATAATTCAAATAGAAGATGAATAATTATTATTTATTAAATTCATAGTAAAGCATAATTTATATTGGTGGAAATATGAGAATCTCCTTTAAAACCTCTTTTCATTTCACTAATTTTGGGTAAAAAATGAGTCATCAACCACATACCCATCATATTGCCACTTTTTGGCCTATCATGATCCTACACATACCCTCTACATATTAGTTTCCTATGTATAGGTTATATAGACTATGAATAATATAATCAATGGTTATCTTGTTTATCTCTATTGGTTTCCAATGCATGTGTTATTCTATTCTTGCTTATCATTACAATGAATGTATTTAAATGCTTGAATATAATAGTGGGTTTGAAATAAATCATTTATGAGGATTCTAGTAAGAAGTGAATTGTGGAAACGATAAGTAGAGATATTGTAATGCAATATTTTCAAGGGTTTGGCTATTTTCAAATATAAAATTGTTATCTAGTCATGTGGGTATTTGGTTTGACTCTATTCCAAGGATATGGCACTGGTTTAGCAAAGTAATTTTACTCCAGTAGCACTAGTAACCAATTTAGTAGTTGATTACAAAAATATAATCAACTTACTTGTAAAAATATTTTTGAGTGTGTGTGAATCTTAATGAATTACATTTTATCTTGTTTAAGTTAGTCACTACCATGAAGGTCAACCAAATCTTTAGGGCATTGTGTCTATTAAACATTTAAGGAGAATCATCTATTTATTCTATGTTTGATACATAGACACATTGGTATCTATAAACACAATATTTAGGATAACCCTCCTAGGTTTCATAGAGCTCAAAGTGAAGAAGTGAAGGCAATTAGAAACCCTAACTTAAGTGTTGGCTAATCCTTACCCTTACTGATAATTGAATTCCAACAAGTTCATAGGTATGTGGTAAGATTAAGTTTGGTTCTAAAAAAATAACCAACAACTTGAATAAGGTTTCTTTGCATGTTAGCTCTCAAAAATATTAGACACACTTAATATAAGGGATCACACACACTCTTAGGTTTCAAATATGTATTTTGTGTCAAGGTTTAACTACCAAACTTGGGGTTTGAACGAGGAAAAACTCCATAAAAATAAACCAATATTTTTTAGTTTTTGTTGCATGTACATATCCAAAAGCAAGGATTGAAAGGTACAGGAAGGGAGAGTAGATCAGAAGCTACAAACCAGAATTTTGAGTTTTCAAAAAGGCCAAGAAAGACCCATTCATCCTAGGGTGAATGAATCTTAGGAGAATAGTCAACAGGAGCTTTTTGTGATAGGTGCATAAAATCATAACTCTCTCAGATCTATTGGAAGTTTGTGGATTTTACTAGATTAAGGTTTTAAATTGATGTACAAGTGTTACATTGCATAATTTGGTTTATTAACTATTTTTAGTTTTTCTCCCAAAAGTTTATTTTATGCTAATTTACCCTTTCTTTAGTCATAAGGAAAATAAAAATATCTCAATTAAGATTGAATCACCTAAGGATTGAAAGTCAATCTTTCCCTAGGTTCTTTTTCCTAATGAAATAGGGAAAGTTTAGGTGCATACCCTCATTCAAAACTATCATCCTACATTTTCCTCCATTTGATTCTCATACTACTAAACATGAGCTCCAAGTCAACTATATATTCCCAATTAAAGATCCTCAACCTTATCCTTATATGCATGCTTTATATGACTATTTTCCTTTAAAAATAGATAAACTACAAAACTCCCACTTGAAAAAAAATGTAAATCACATATTTCAAACTATTTTATAGCCAAAACCATGTCTCTAATACAAAACTTTAGGAGAATATGCTTGAAAAAAACTATTAACTAGAAACTCAAGATAAATAATAGATACTAAATATGTAAATGTTTTCCATATCAACTCTACAAAAAGAAAAATACAAGTTCTTGATCTAGACAAAAAATATTAAAATTTGAGCATGTAAAATATTTTTTGGTAATGAACAAGAGAGAGATAAGAATAGCAGAACAACCATAGATATTAGTGACACATATATACTATAGGAAAATCCTTTCAGAAAATACAAACTCAAAATATCTCACACACATTGTATCATTTAGAAATAATGTTATATTACATTCAAAGAGTCATTTTCCTCCAATGAGATCAACACTATTTAATTCTAGAAGAAAAATAATAACATAACAATAAAACAAATAATGATGCATGTCCCATATCTCAAGAAATTAATATATATACTAAATTAGGTCCAATAAACCACCAAAAGGTAATTGAAGGCCCCAAAAAAGATTAAAAAATGACATGGTAAAAATTCTTATGAGCCACTCAAGAGAATGGCCTCCAAAATAGAATTTAACTCCTCTTATAATCACCTTTGAGCATAAATACCACAATGGGAAAATGTAACTCCAAAGAAATCCCCTAGAAATGCACTAATTAGATCATCCACCCACTAAATAAGGAAGATGCTCTTACGAGTTTGCTATGTAACCTACATATCAATGCCTCATTATGATAATATTTGCAAGTTCTAAATATTAATAAAATCATTACATATTCCCTACCCTCACATGGGCATCCTATTTTACCCACTTGATGATTTTTAGAGATGAATGCATAATTAATAATCTATGAATAACTAAGTTACATTAGACCATATGATATGAAAGGTGGATAAAATGTAATACTATCACCAAAATCCTCTCTATGAACTAAGGCATGATTCAAAAATGATCAAGGAGGTATGTAGCTTCCATTAAGTGATTAGTTCATAAATTAGAAAAATACAACCACTTATCTTCTCATCCACAAACTATACATTTAATTAAGTGATAGTTTTAAAAATAATAGTGAATAAAAGTGAAACCATCAATATAATTATATAAATATGTAGTGGTCTTGAAATCAATAATGATAGTTTTAAAAATGCTCTAGGGAAATTATGAAAATGGCATTCAATAATTTTAGTAAAACTTAGGCCTTTGTTATTTCAACATAAAATAGAATGGGAATTGAAATACCATGAATTTTGAAATGGTTGGGACAATACCATATAAAAATGAAGAAAGAAGTTCATTGTTAGTTACTAGAGGATTAATAAGCACAAAGAACATTGCATAGACCCAAGAGAACCATATAATTTCATAAAAATAAGAAGGATAAGAATAGTAACAATAGTATATCCCTCTGCTTGTACTATTTTTAGTAGTATATGCAATAGGACTAATACTTTACACCTATCAAGTTGGATTTTTAGTCCAAAATTGGGGTTTCCTACACAAAAAATCTACAATGTGTTTAATTGTATCTACTTGAATTTTTTAGTTGTATTTGAGAAAAAATACATTTGAATTTATATGGGTATTTGTAGGATCATCATGGTAAAAATAGGCCCTTAAGTGGCCAAAAAATCAAAAAAATTAGTGTTAGGCAACTTGATGTAAAAATTTGAATAAGTTGTCTATATTATTTAAAAAATATGTAAGAATAGAATCTGTAGAAAATTGAATGTAGTTTCTAAACTACTAGGTTTATTTAAAAATAAATAAAATCTAGATTTGGTGAAAATTTAAAATTTCAATGCAGTAGTACTTAAATTTTAGGGAAAAAATAAGTAGGTGTCTGTCTGACCACCCTAACCATAATAAAATGATTTTTTTTTTATAAAATTTTATATATAAGTAGAGGACTCATGTTTGGATGTGATGCATATTTTTTGTAATTTTTTTCCAAGTAAATAATTAATTATGATTTTTTTATTAAATTTTTTAAAAATATAAAAAATTCATATGTCGACCACCTTAACTTGGTCAAAACTTCATGAAATTTTATTTTTCTTTTCTTAATCCTTTATTATGTGAAGCATAGAATGTTGATACATATTTGGGTTTAAAATGTGATATCATTTGAAGGTTATAGATTTTTCAATCAGTCTATCAATTAAAACTTTAGATCGTTATTCTAATAAAAATAAATAATAATTATTTATTTAATTCAAGATTAAACCATAATTTATATTTGTGAAAATTTGAGAATCTCCTCTAAAACCCTTTTCATTTCATCAATTTTAGGTAAAAAAAAAAAAGATTGTACCCCTACAAATACCCATAATATTGCCACTTTTGGCCCATCATGATCCTGCACATACCCATATTGGGTATGTGCGGATCATCATGAAAAACAAGCTCTTATGTGGCAAAAATTTAGAAAAATTAGAATTAGGCAGCTTCCGTAATTTTTTTATAAGTTATCTATATTATTTAGAAAATATGTAAGAATAGAATCACAGAGGAATTGAGATGTGGTTTTAAACTATTGGGTTTTATTTGAGATAAAAAAACTCTATTTAGTGAAAATTTGAAATTTCAATGCAATAGTACTTAAATTTTAGGGAAAAAATAAGAAGTAGGTGTCTGTCTAACCACCCTAACCACAATAAAATGATAATACTTTTTTATACGATTATAGACATAAATAGAGGTCTCATTCAAATGTGATGCATATTTTTTTGTAATTTTTTTCCAAGTAAATAATTAATTATGAATTTTTTATTACAATTTTTAAAAAATATAAAAAATGCGTATGGTTGATGACCTTAACTTGGTCAAAAATTCATGAAATTCATTTTTTCTTTATTTAATCCTATAGTATGTGACGCATGTTTTGGATTCAAAAAATGTGACACCATTTGAAAGCTATAGATTTTTTTCAATCATCCTATCAATCATGACTTTGGTTTTAATTCAAATAGAAAATGAATAATAATTACTTATGAAATTGAAAGTAAACGATAATTTATAATTGTGGAAATATGAGAATCTCCTTTAAAAACCCTTTTCATTTCATCAATTTTGGATTAAAAAAAATTTGTCAGCCACATACCCTACAAATACCCATCATATCACCACTTTTTGGCCCATCATAATCCTACACACACCCATTGAAAATAATTTAGCTTATCATATTTTAATAATTTCATAACCATAATATTATTTTTGTAGTCATTAGATACAATAGGGGTGATGCTAATGGAGATTGTAAGAAAATAATGGAAGAGTGGTAGGGTGAGAACTCTATTTATATCACTAGGAAAAGGAATGGTGAAAAATAGTTATCACACTAGTGAAATGGAATGGAAAACATCATAAGGAGGGGTGAGAATGTTATTAAATAACTTACACAATAGGATAATATGATATGAAATATGTTGCAAATACTTGATAATAACTGAGAATAACAAGCCACTTCGAGGGGACAAACCTCCAAATATCTCTAATGAGAACACACTTCACAATTTCATGATGAAATAAGACTCACAACCTCCTATATATACCTATTTATGCCTAGGATATCACCTAGGCTGGCTTAGACATGCCTATATAAGTCTTAGGCCAACCTAAACAACTAAATAACAATATACTAATGATAATATGACTTAATAGAGAGTTAAGATATCCACAAGCTAACTATTCATAACCTGATGTACACTAATATTAATGGCGTAGCATGCTTCCTTCTTCAAAGAAGCATTGTCCTCAGTTCTAATCAAGTTTGGATTCTTTTGAATGAACTCCTTGTCCTCTTGGATGAGATACTTAGTGAGAGTTCTATTCCTCATCTTCTTTTTGCATATTTGATGAATACACTCTAGTTCAAAAATGATTTTTCCTTCTTCGTCAAGCTCTAGTAGTGTTGGTTGAGTGGGAATATTATGCCCAATTACCTTCTTCAAACAGGAAACATGAAAAATTGGATGTATCTTTGTTGTTGGTGGCAACTCTAGCTTGTAGGCAACACTACTGATCTTTTGCATGATTTGGTATGGACCATAATACCTTGGAGGCAACTTATTATTCTTTTTTTGTTGCTCTATTGAGGTTTTCTTATAAGGTTGCAATCTTAAGAAGACCCAATCCCCAACTTCAAAACTTCTTTCACTATGATGTTGGCCTACCTGTTGTTTCATTCAATTTTGTGTCATCACTAAATTCTCCTTGACTCCTAAAAGTACTTGTTGTTGATGAAGCAATTGGTCTTCTACTACCCAAAATATTGGTGACACCTTTATTGATGATGTGATGGAAGGAGGATGATATCCATAAAGTGCCAAAAATGGAGACATTTTTTATGAGCTATGAAAAGTGTTATACCACCATTCTATAAGTGGTAACCAATCTACCCATTGAGACTATTTCTCTGAAGTGAAACAATGTAGATATCCTTCCAAACACTTATTGACAACCTCAATTTTCCCACTTGATTAAGGGAGGTATGGAGATATATGAGCCAATTGAGTACCCAAACATGAGAATAAAATTTTCTAAAGTGACTAGTGAAGATAGGATCATGATCACTAACAATAACCTTAGGTGTACCATGTAGCTTTTGGATACTCTCCAAAAAATATTTTTCCACTGCACTTGTTGTAAAAGGATGTGATAATGCAATTAAATGTGCATATTTAGTGAGGAAGTCAACTACTACCATGATGACATTATGACCTTTAGATTTAGGAAGCCCTGCGATGAAGTTCCTGGATACCTCTTCCCAACACTAGCTAGGAATAGATAAGGGTTGCAAGATACCTAGTGTCTTAATTGCCTCCCTTTATTCCTTTGACAAACTAAAAATTCAGCCACAAATTTTTGAACATCACTTTTTGGCCCTTCCCAAGAAAATTCTTTCTTGACTCGATGATATGTCTTCAAAAAATATGAATGACCACCCACTGGAGACTCATGCAACTCTATGAGAATCTTGTGTTTAAGAGTGGAATTCTTGCAAAGATACAAATGCTCTTTATACCAAAGAGTATCTCCCTTCCAACAAAACTTATCTGAACTACTACAATCACTTTTTAATTATTCAATGAGATTACTTGTTGCAACATCATTTTTCCACTCTGCTTTCGCTTCATCCAGCCAATTTTCTTGTAATATTGAAAGGGCACATTATAAGGCTTCATCTTTCTCATCCTTCCTTGAAAGTGCATCTACTACAATATTTTCTTTCCCTTTCTTATATACAATCTCAAAGTCATATCCTAACATCTTAGTGACCTACTTTTTTTGTTCTTTAGAAGATAGTCTATGTTCCAAAAAATATTTTAAGCTATCATGATCTATCTTAACCTTGAAGTGTCTACCCAATAGATAAGGCCTCCATTTTTTAACTGCATGAAGAATTTCTAGCATTTCCTTCTCATAAATAGGTTTTAGTTGATTCTTACCCCTTAATTGATGACTCTCAAAATCAATTGGTCAACCTTCTTGTATGAGCACTACTTCTATCCCATTCCATAATGAATTTCTTGGTGAAGTTAGGAGTGGCAAGCACTGGAGTTGTACACATAGCCTGCTTTAATCTCTCAAATGTTTTATTGGTAGACTCGTTCCAATGAAAATAATCCTTCTTCAATAGAGTGGTGAGAGGTGTTGCTATATGACCATAATTCTTCACAAATCTTCTATAGTACCTTGTCAATCCCAAGAAACCCCTCAGTTTCTTAATGGTTTTTGGAATAGGCCATTCCATGATAGCCTTAATTTTGTTAGGGTCCACCTTTACTCCTTCACTTGAAACTGTGTGTCCCAAATACTCCACCTCTTTAAGACCAAAAGTAGACTTGGATAGCTTAGCATAGATTTTATGATCTTCAAGTATTTTCAATGCTTGATCCACATGTTTCAAATGTTCTTCCCAAGTATTACTATAAATTAATAAACCATCAAAGAATACTAACACAAACTTTCTAAAGGACTTCTTAGAAATGGAGTTCATCAAACTTTGTAATGTAGATGGTGCATTGGTAAGACCAAATGGCATCACCAAAAATTCATAATGATCCTCATGATTCTAAAATGTTGTCATACAAATGTCTTCCTCCTTAATCCAAATTTGGTGATAACAGATCTAAGATCTAACTTGGTAAAATACATAGCTCCATTCAATTCATCTAGAAAATCATCAATGACTGGAATATGAAACTTATCTTTAATGGTCTACATGTTGAGCACTCTATAATCTAGACACATGCACCAAGTATCATCCTTCTTATGTACCATCACCACAGGTGAGGAGTAAGAACTTTGGCTATGCCTGATAATTCTTGCCACTAGCATCTCCTAAAAAAAAAAAATTCTATCTCTCTTTTGTATTTGTGGATACCTGTAAGGCCTGATGTTCGATGGTTGGCTCCCTAGAACTAACTATATAGCATGATCATGATCCCTCTTAGGAGGAAGTTCTTTAGACATATCTCCAAGAACAACTAAGTGACAATCAATTATAGCTTGCAAATCTGGATGAGTAGGAGGATTAGATTGAGAGACTTCTAATGAACATAGCTAGGCCACAAATCCATCCACTCCTTTCTTAAGAAAATTTTTCATTTGATGAGAGCTTACCATTTGTGTGGATATTTCCTTCAACTCCCTTAACTCTACTACCCTTCCTTTTGATTGAAATCTCATGAATAGTTCTTGGAAGTTCATCTCAATTGTTCCCAATGTAGCAATCCATTGTACTCCTAAAACATTATCTGCTACACCCATGGATATCACATACATTGGGGTATCAAGTTGATCATCTCCCATGGATAATTTAATGCTATGACACTTCCCTAAACAACTAATTGTACCACCATCTGCAATCAAAACTTGAAACTCTAAGGCTAGATATATAAAACAATTTAGACAAGTCGCTAACTTTTTGTTGATGAAATTATGAGTACTACTTGAGTTGATCAACACTATTACCTTCTACTTCTTTCAGAACCCCACCACCTTGAGAGTTTGTGGAGCACTAAAACCTAAGAGTGCATGACAAGAAATGATTGGTTGAGAATCATGTGATTCCTCATTTTAATCCCTTTCATTCTCTAGTATGAGTTCCTCCTCTTCTTCCTCACTTGGACCTTCAATATAGAACAATTTCTTTTCACTACATTTATGTCCTTGACTATATTTGCTATCACAATTGAAACACAACCCTTTTTATCTTTTCTCCTTAATTTTCTATGGAGTGAACCTAGTAGGTTGTGTTGAATATCCTTTCTCTCTTATCACATTAGCCCCTTGCTTTTTAAGAATCAAATACTTCTCCTCTACCCTTCGTGCTAAGATAAAAGACTCATTTATGGAGATAGGACTAAACATGCATACCTCATGTTGAATGTGATCCTTGAGAACCCCCAAGAATAAATCATTAAATATTTTCTCTGTAATTGTATCCACTCTTAAGGATAGATTTTGGAATTGTTGAATATAATTCTTAACTGATCTTGTTTGTTGAAGTTTAGCCAGCTAGCTAAAGAATTTGCTTGTCATGCTGTTGCTATATTGTGCTTGGATTTCCTCTATAAAAATTGACCATGAGACAGTGAGCCCCTTTTTCCTTTGATGAGTCCAAAGCCAATGATACCAAATGAATTGACCTAGTTCTAGATATAGGGAAGCCATCGTGACCTTTTGTCCATTTGGGATTTGGTGTACTTCAAAATAATTCTCTATTTGGTTTATCCATGCTAGAGGATCCTTGCCATCGCACTTGCACATATCCACCTTTGGAAATAAATTTGTAGATCCCATAGGAGTAGTAAATCTTGTTTCAATGTTAGCTGACCTAGAATTTTCACCTTGGTGACTTGAGAACTCCTTTCTTAGTTCAGCCATGTAGGTGCTTAACATGTTTCGTATGTCGGATATATCTCCTCTTAGGTCACACATATCCATCTTCATTGAGGAAATGTCTTCCTTGAAATTATTGATTTCCTCATTAGGAGTAATATCCTCCATTGTTACCCCATCCTTATTAGGAGTCTTCCCCAGAGTGACAACATTCTTTTTGCCCCTTGTTGTAGGCCTCGTCATGATGGGAACCAGTAATTTTTAAATAAATCACACAAATGAAACTTAAATTCACCAAAAATTTTATTGTAAATCACCAAGGCCAAAATAACTCTCACCTAGAAAAATCTCCAAGAAATAAGTAGATTTGCACTGTGGAGAGTGGTAATTGTGAAAAAAAAAAAATTCAATAATTTTCTTATTTTTGCTCCAATTCCTCCAAATTTTTTATTTAACTAAGAATAACAAGCCACTTCAAGGGGGAAAACTACCAAATATCTCTAATGAGAACACTCTTCACAACTTGATGATGAAATAAGACTCACAACCTTCTATATATACCTATTTATGCCTAGGATATCACCTAGGCTAACTTAGACACACCTATATAAGTCTTAGGCCAACCTAAACAACTAAATAGCAATATAATAATGATAATATGACTTAATAGAGAGTTAAAATAGCCACAAGCTGACTATTCATAACCTGATGTACACTAATATTAAGGGTGTAGTAGATAAGTAGGTATCATGCTATTGGAGTGGCATGAGAAACATAAAAAGGAGGTGTACTAATGGTTGAACAAGACTGGGTAGGATGGGAAGGAAATGCAACATGCAAATACATTGAAGATCCAACCTTACAACCAATTATTTGAAGAATATACAAACCAAAGGGATTGTTAATCAATAACTTTTGAAGAACATCAACTATGTTAGAGAAGCAACACAAGCTAATGTGGTCTAGTTTTTCATAAATTAATTATTTCATGAAAAAAATCGTTCCTATCATTTCATTCCAAGAGTGTATCATTGTCAAATTCATTCTCATAATTATGATTTTTATCTCTCATACAAAACCTTATGTGTGGATCTAAAGTTGCTATGGGACTTGAACTTTGTTAATTTCTATGTCTAGAAAATATTTTCCTTGATGTTTACTATCTTCATTTGTAAGAAGTACTATCAATATAAACCATTTATGGTTTTTCTAGGAAAGGTTTATTTTCCTTTGATCAAATCCTTCTTATTGAGACAATGGTATAAAATAATGATCAAAGGAAACAAACAAACATTCAACAATTCCTAGTTTCTCTAAGGTGTTAAGTGATATTTTCTAATGGTGAAATTGAACAGATCACAAAAAATATATTGAGGACCAAGTCCTATTGAATGCAAATAATAAATCTTCTAAAACTATAGGAGATAATCATATTTAGCTTTAAGGAAAGAAATTAATTTGATGTTATTGAAATTTTCTCCTCAAATTTAAAATAAAATAGATAACATGCACAAAATCCAAATAATCCATGCTCTATAAAAATTATAAAAGGTGTGACCTATGTATGAATCTTTCTTATCTAATTGTAATTTGATGTAAAAAAAATTATATATATTAAAAATTAATTTATATTATGAAATTTTACTCCCCAATAAAACTCAAACTCTAAACTTTGATTAATCAAATATTTAAATATCATATGCATTGGTTTGTTAACCTAAAAAACCTAAATAAGTAGCAGCTAAGAAGCTGTTATTGGATAAGATTAAAAAAATTATGTTAGGACGCATTAAGTATAACAATTTAGGGTAAAACAACATTTAAAGTCTATAAGAATGTTTTAGATAAAAAATTATGTAAACAAAATTGTTTGAATACATTTTAAATCACATTTTACAATTCATTATGAACAAAAGAAAATCATTATAATTATAGATTGTTGAAAAATGTATTGAAAAATTACTACATAATTTTATTTCAAAAACCATCTTACTCTCTATAATAAATTATAAAAAATATTGTATCTTTAATTTGTAGTCTAAATAATACTTAAAATTGTATTAAAATTTTATTTTTGAATCAACTGGTTAAACTAAATTTCATGAATAATAGTTCACACAAACATCTGTTATGAAAATGACTCATCCATAATGCTCACATAAATCAAACATCAGACTTCCCATAACCCATAACGTTTTTAAATGATAGAGATCAACATGTGTAAGAATCCAACTAATGTATCTACGGAACTGAAATAACAGTGCCACGAAATATGTAAATCATATTTTTGGCAGAGAACAACATCGTTTTACATCGTCGTGCAAACATTGAAAAACGAAATTTCAACACAAATACATCATGAGAAGATTTAATAGAACATGTACAAGATTAAGATATACTTGAATCTCTATTACAGTCCTTCAAATCTACAGCTGAGGAGATAGACCTTTAATTAATTTTACAGTCAGTTACACGGAGCTGGATGTACAAAGCATGAACTTCAAAGTTTTGACTCTGCAACATCCTTTTTATAGTGCTTCAACTTGGCTACTTTTTCTGCATGTACATATATTAACTAAGCTGGTGTTTGGTCCATGTTATTTCGGCTGAAGTCAAAAATACAACATTTCAACTACTTAAGCAGTTCCCGCAGCTGTGTCAAGTTGTTAATGGTATCGGGGAGGTTATTTAACCTATAACACCATCTCAAGCTCAAGTACTGTAGCTGTGACAGGTTCCCAATTGTATCAGGAAGGTTTGTTAAAAATTGACACTCTTCCAAGTCCAAGTGTTGCAGCTGTGACAGGTTGCCAATGGTATCTGGTAGGTTATTTAACCTGAAACATCCTTGCAAATTTAAATATTGTAGTCGTGACATGTCGCCAATGGAATTAGGGAGGTTAATTAAGCTTTGACACACTCCTAAATCCAAGTGCTGCAACTCTTTCAACTTTCCAATCGTGTCAGGGAGGTTACTTAACCTGAAACACCCTCTCAAGTTCAAGTAATGCAGTTCTGAAAGATGACCAATAGAATCAGGGAGGTTAATTAATCTTTGACACACTTCCAAGTCCAAGTGCTGCAGCTGTTGAAGGTTGCCAATATTATCAGGAAGGTTATTTAACCTAAAGCACCCACTCAAGTTCAAATAATGCAACTGTGACAGGTCGCCAATTGTGTCAGGAAGGCTATTTAAGCTTTGACACACTCCCAAGTCCAAATGCTGCAGCTGTGCCAGGTTGCCTATAGTATCAGGGAGGTTATTTAACCTGAAACAGCCTCTCAAATTCAAGCGTCGCAGCTGTGACAGGTTGCCAATGGTATCATGCAGGTTATTTAGTCTTTGACACGTTCCCAAATCCAGGAATTGTAGCTGTCTTAGGCTGCCGATGGTGTCAGGGAGGTCAGCGCCATGGCACAGTTTTAGTTGAATAGTCTTCAACTGCTGAATGTTACCCACAAATCTGGAATCAAGTATAGCAAAGCTGCAATTTTTTAGCCTTAAACATATCAAACTTGGAGGAAGAGAGGCTATTGTGTCTTCTGTCACGTCTTCAACGGACAGATTCTCCAAATGAAGATAGCAAAGACCAGGTCTGCACATCATTTTAAGCTTTTGTGGATCGCCTCCATTGAACCGAAGGCGAAAGAAATTGGTGGTGGATAAGGTGCTTGAATGGACAGCTTCCCATAGTCGGCTACCCTTCTTTTCTCTTTCAGCAATGTTCCGCCCCATATCTCGCAAATGATCATGCATATCAAATACACCTTCATCGTCAATCTTTATCAGTAACTTCATTGAAAGATTAAGCACAGCATTTTCTACCATATGGTACAAGGATTTCCAGAACACAATGGGCAATGTTTTGTCTTCTCCAATGAAGAAGCAAGCAATGTCAAGGAAAATATCTTTTTCCTCGTCGCTTAGAGCACTATAACTGATATAAAGTCTTTTGTGGATGTCTGGATTGAGGGTAATGTTGTGAAGAACTTCCGTCCAGCAGCCTGTGCCATCCTTCTTATCATACAAGAAGGATCCAATCACTTCCAATGAAAGAGGATGTCCCTTACATGCTTCCACTATTCTTTTGGACAGATCTTCGTACCTGGGACTCGGAGATGCTCTCAAAAAAGCGTGCCAACTAAATAATTGGAGACCTTCATTTATCTCCAATTCCGTCATCTCATGGATGCATTCAGATGAAACCCCGGCAACATTAAGAATGTGCTTATCTCTGGAAGTAATAATAACTCTGCTTCCAGGGGCCAGCCAATCCCCAACTAAAGCATCCAATTGTAGAATAGCATCCACATCATCGAGAATGACGAGCACACGTTTTCCTCCTAACCGATCTTTAAACAAAGATATGCCCTTGTCGACATCGTGCACTTCTCCATCATTTTCGGTATCATATTTGATTAAATCTTTAAGAATTTGTTTTTGCAAATTTGTAAGTCCTGTGGGACCAGCGGCAATGGCCCGAACATTGAATACAAACGAAGCAGCTTCAAAATCAGCATAAACTTGATTATATACAGCTTTGGCAATTGTGGTCTTGCCAATACCCCCAATACCCCATATTCCAACTTTAACCACTTCCATCGAGTTGAGATTTAATTTCTGAATTAGAACATTCTTCATGTTTTCCATTCCCACTGGATGTTTGGCAACTTGCAATGGCACTCTATCCAATGTCTTAATCAGGTCATTCACCACTGTCTTTACCAGCCGAGCTTCAAAGCTGCAATAATGAGAGTAGTTCAATAGAAGTTGCAAAAATGCTAACTATCATATTATCTGTGTCTTGAATTTTAATATAAAAATATTACAAAATATTTAACAATGATGATAAATTCATGTATACAAGATCTTGAATGTTAACATCAAGGTGGATAGGGAAGTGTTGAGCTTGTATACTTTGGACAAATTAATAAATTCAAAGGTTGATAAATTAAAGAAGAATGTAATCAGTATTTGGCCCACAAGGGATATGCTCAATTAATGATTCTCCCAAAAATAGCTATCCCCCAGACCCCTTCTAGAGGCTTTGAAGAGGTTTTCAAATTGATTGGTGACATCTTGAGTTCCTATGTTTGTATTTCAAATTTTGCATGAGATAAATAGTTTTCCTCATACACTAGTATTTGTGTTAAGATGAATTTCAATCAGACATGCTATGAAATTGATCTTTGTCCTAGGGAAATGACATCAAGAATTAGATTATGAATGTATGTCAATTAGATGTTTTAGATATTGAAAGATTGGTCATTTCGCTATATATTTATTTTTTCATAAAAGTGGGGAAAAATAAAGATGTGGAGAGAAAAGAGATCGAGTTTGAGTTTCCAATAGTGAGCGGGATGTTCCCTATAAAATTCATGGTCTTAAAGAGATTTCAAGAACATGGTGCCCAAGATAAAGGAGATGGAACAAGAAGAAATTTTGGAATCGACCCCTTTAAGCAAGATGGAAGAGGTTAAAGTAGATCTCAAACTTATTAAAAGCAATGAAGAATCCTCCAAGAACTCACAAGGAGGTAAAGATAATGTAGTTGAATGGAGTGTAGCTACAAGGTGGAGTACGAGAAATGGTGAAAATAATACATGTTATAACCTAGTGGATGCATGAGGATATAATATAAAAGTGTGGAAGATGAGACAAGAAAAGATAAATGAAAGGCATCGAAGGATTTTTAAAATCAAATCTAAGTATCTAGGATGAAGTTTATCAAAATTGGAGGCAAGCATTGGCCTCCAAATAAGAAGTTATGAAAGTGGTAAGGTTAAGCATATGAGGGTTAGATAATCTCAATAAGTTTCTTTTTCTTAAGTAACTTATTGAAGTGGAGGTGTCAAACATTCTTTTGATACAAAAAATAAAATTGAATGTAATTTTGTTTATTTTCATCCTCATCTCTAGAAGGATGAGGAATGAAAGATGGATGTTGAAGGTACAATGGGAGAACTAGTTATTCTATAGAATATGAACTTATTTTCTAGCACTAGGTCATGTATCCTAATCAAGCATTTTTTGGACTATGAAATTCAAGGTGCTCTAGGAGAATGATATATTTATTAACACCAATTTTCATGGCTCTAATTTGGAATTAGTTTTGAGAATGACATCAGGGTAATTGAAGGCTTTAAGAGATGTGGAAAAGGGAAATAATTGGAC